>OY292394.1:54186285-54373900 GCA_958496205.1 Idaea biselata | reverse complement strand
AATTGTCGCTAATAGACGACAATCGTTTACTCGCGAAAGTAATAGGAGACCCTTGCCCTGCAGTTGTCCCACTGCAGGCCAAAGGTTTATTAGAGACGTTAAGCAATAAGAAGTTACGGAAGCCTATTTCGGATTGGCGAATGTCCCATGCCTTCGGACTGTTAATTTTGATTAGGTACTTCACTCCGATTTATCAAGTTTAAATGAAGGAAATCGTTATTTTATTTGCTAGTCGGGCACCTAGCACCATATTTTGTCATAGTTATATTTTTCTAATTGTACTACTAAACCGATTTGTAATAAATATTTCGACGTATTTCAAATCAAAAGGTAAGGATGATATTTATAAATGAACTTAACTTAGAATCTGTACAGTTAAAAGTCAAAATTTTATCTTACACTCATCGACACTGTCTAGGGCTATTTTTTGTTATTCAATAGTGAGGCCACATATCCCTAAACAGTGTATATGTGTGTTTTTTTTTCATTTGTGTGTGTCTAAATGTTTGTCTGTCTCAATATTGGACTTTAAAGGGAAAATTCGGAATCTAATTATAAATATTTTGTATTAGAAATTCTCGGATCCGAAGCGTTGGAGTCTACCCCTAAGAAATAACTCCTTCCCAAAAAGAAAACGTATGTCTGTCAATATCAAAACAGAATACGGATCGTGTGATTCCGAAACAGACTTGTTCCAATCTGACCAAGAAGAAGAATTGATCAAATTGCTTGATTACTCAAGCCAAGACGATGATATTTCACCGTCAATCTTCCACGATAATTGTGAAGAAGTCATCACTTATATCGAAGGCCTTATGAAATTCCCTGTCAGAATCAAAAAAGATGAAGATTTGAACGTGAGATATAATTTAACAGCCAGAAATAGTCTTGTAGATATGAATTGGAGGGTACTCAAGTATGGAGAGAATATATTACTTGGTGAAGTGAAAAAACTAGTAGACTGTACTGTTGATGTTTTTGATATCGTTGATAAAGAACGAAGGAAAGTCGCTTTGAAAACTCTTAGAGCTAATAATGATTTAGATAAAGAAATGAAACGATTGTCTGAGTTTCTTGAAGATATATCTGAGGTCGAAATCACTGAGATAAAAACTGTCACAGATGTTAAAGAAACTATTGAATTTAGAGACGAAAGTCTAAAGAGTCCAGTTTTCAAACTTACCAAAATAAAGCCAGTTAAAATTGAACCTAATTTTGAAAATGTTACTATTAAACTACCTATTTTGGAAAAACAAAAGGAATCTGCTGAAATAACTGTACAACCCGATGTTAAGGCTAAAGAAAGATCGCCTACTATTGAAAGAAAAGTTAAAATGGAATTTTGGAAGTTATTCCAAGATGATACGGAATGGTGGAAGGCATTAGCTGAAAGAAATTTGGAAAAAATGGAAGAGACGAGGCGAGAACTCGAGAGATTCAGCGGGCATGAATTAGTGTTAGGCGAAATACAATCGAATCTCAAAACTTACGAAAAAGAGAAAGAAACGCTACAGTCTTTCATTGATGAAGTAGATAAATCAAAATTAGTCAAAAAAGATCTAGAATATGATAAAAAATACGAGGAAATGGTTCTCAAACTAATAAATTTTGCTAAAAAAGATTTCATATACCGTGGATTCGATCCACTAATACTACAATTACAAGAACTTTCAAACGTACAGATAAACAAACGCAAAACTGTCAATATTGAAGAAATTATAAAAATATACACTCAAATTGACATTACGAAGTATACTTATGAAGAACTTTGTCTGTTAGAAAAATATTACAAAGACATTATCCGAAAATATAAACACGATAAAGAGAACGTACCTCAATATAATAAAAATATAATCCTAAATCTACATTCGACAGTAAATACAGAGAGAAATACAAACCAATATATAAATAATAGTGTCCAAAATGAAAACGTTACAGAACGGAATCAAACCAAAAATCAAAATACAAGAAACAATTTAGAAATATTCGATTTGACTCGCACATATCCGGTGGAATACTACGCTAACAATTGGTGGAATATATACGAAGATATATTAAAAACTAGGGAACAACAATTCGGCACTATCGATCAATGGTGGAGCTTCTACGAATCAATCCTAACCAACCAAGACACATCAGTGGAAAAACTAAACAGAATTAAAAGTATATTACAAAATAGACAAAGGAAACGACCAAACAGTCGTATGGAAGAGCAACTAAAGATGCTAGATGAAGTTAAAAATGATAGATTCCAAGAGTGCGAAGCTGTATCGACGGATAATAACGAATCGGTCAGAATTTTAAGCTATTTTCGAGCTATTAACTAATGAAGACAGCATGGTGTGGTGCTTTCGGTCCCATCGTGGTGTCTGAAGCATATTGTATCGATGTTGTGATGCAAGATGTATTATTTTGTGAGCAGAACTAAGTGTTGGCACTGCAAGCATGCTTCAAACATCAATGTATCATTGTTTCTCATTTTTCATAGATCTTTTTCTAATTCTTCCTTTCGTATGGATCTCATTATTCTTATTTGATATAAAATATCCGACCCAGTACCTTAGTGGCCGTTGCCAAGGCACTGTCAGACCCGCAGTATGGCACTATTGAGGGGCAAACTAGTAGGTGGGACATTATCTGATTTTGATGATTCTGATTAGATTGATCAGGTTTATCAGTGCTTTCGCATTAAAAACTGTTATTGAGGTTTTGCCTCGTCGGCTTAACCGACGATATTATTCTATTCTTATCAAATGTCAATTCAGCTATTGTGTGTCTAAATTCATTTATTATTCATTAATCATAATCAGTATAATGAAACACATTTACCACCTTTGCAATTTTTATTATATTTTAAAAATCATCAATGCAAAAGTTTTTCTGCAAACATCATACAAATTCACATGTCTTCATTTTTCCTCACATAAATCATCATGCAACCGTTTTGCTCCATTTGCAATCACGTTTTGACCCGAAATCACAAATTACGATTTTTATGCAAAAAATCACTCCAAAGTGATACAATTGCTTCACGTTGTGATTAACACAAAGCCAGAAGCTTTCATTTCGAGCTTTAAAGTCCAATATTGGTGAAATTTGTCATAAAATTAAAAAGGCTTTTTACACGAAGAAGTCATACATGAACACGGAATGGGGATTTGTCGTGTAAATACGCCAAAAGACGGACATGAAATTAAATTTGATCCAAGTGAACTTTACGCTCAAATTTGGTCCAAGTGAAATTTACAATCATGTTTAATCCAAGTGAACCTTACAATCAAATTTGATTCAAGTGAACTTTACAATCAAATTTAATCCAAGTGAACCTTACAATCAAATTTGATCCAAGTGAACTTCACTATCAAATTTGATCTAAGTGAACTTTACAATCAAATTTGGTCCAAGTGAACTTCACAGTCAAATTTGATCCAAGTGAACTTTACAATCAACATTGCTCAAATTCATTTTGGATCAGAGTTTAATTTCATGTTTGTCGACCATTACACGTCTGAAAGCTTATGGGTTTCCGTGGCATGGAGCTTAAAGCACACGAAAAAAAGCACAAACCCTTAGCTTTATTAATATAATATGTATGTATATGTTGTTTTAGATGTTACCATTAATTATATTGTGAAGTCCCTTTGTTTTACTCTTCTTTGCAATGATTAATTATCTACCCGCTGCGCGCATAAATGTTGCTCAGCGGGTCATTAGATAATTACTGTTTCTTGACCTTAAAACTAGATACAATAGTGAGTATGTTTATGTATTAGTGCAGTAATAACTAAATTTTAAATCAAGCATACAAATTGAGGCTCTATAACAGAGCGGATATAGCTTAAAATGGCTTTTTGGGGACATTGGAATCATTCACGATCGACTCGATATCAGACCAGAATCAGAGGCTATTACAGCGTAATACGGTATCGTTCCCTATTTAAACAAATCGACGTAAACCCCCTTACTTATAAACGATGACTTACTTTATGTAACGTTTGTCTATTACTGTGATATGAGTTTCGAAGCTGACAGACAGAGACAAACGTTACATAAACGTAGTCATCGTTTATAAGTAAGGGGGTTAACGATATGGCTATTGGATGGAACTCATCCTCAAAAATACAGATTTGTCTTATGTTGTAGTATGCGATATGTTAGGGTAATTTCGACCTTATTACAAAGAATGACCTGACATTTGCATACAAGACTTGCCTTATGGAATCGCTGATTTCATTTAACAAATTCTTTTTGCGAAGCCGATCGCTTTGCAAGACCATACTTGCGCTCTTGAGTTTTGAGCCTTGAGCAGTTCCCAACTTTTTAAGGTGCAATTAAGTCAATCGATTTGTTATTAGCGAACGATCCGTATTACTCGTAACGGCCCAGCTTCCAAAACCTCCCCAAAAACCAACCCTTCGTTAAAACTACCCTCTATTTGTATAGGTGATGGTGACGAACGTGACATCACTGCTGAAGACTGTGAAAGCAGTTGAAGACGAACATACTAGAGGCCTTAGGGCGCTGGAGTCTACTATTGAAGCTATATCGCAGGAGATCGAGGTGAGGAAATACTTTTTGTGATGATTCCAGGGCCATAGTTGTTAAACTCATAGAAAAGACCAATAGGTATTTTCAGTCTCTTTTCTTTTTACTTGGGATTGGTTCTTCGTATCCTTTTGCGTCACTTCGCTTCGTTCTGTCCTGGGTTATCTAAGTTAAGAGGCACGGCAAAGATGTCGTGTGGCCACGGGATATTCCGGAGTTTCCTTCCTGGTTAGATGGTGTAAATAGAGCAGTATGTGGGCAGGAAGTGCAAGCCAGCTGTAGGATCATGGTTTGGGAGGGCATCTTAACATTTACAAATAGTAGCATAGATGGAGTGCGAGCTTAAATCTTACCAGGGATTTTTTATGAGAAACATCTATAGGCGAGGGTAAACCTGATTGTTGGCGTGGCGATACAGGCCGTGGTGACTCATCGTCACGCTGTATGATGAAATATATGTACTATACGTAACTTATCCTAAACAATTTCGATGCGTCACATCTGCCAGGCGTCCCGTGATGGCTCACAATTTTTTTTTTGTATATCTAATATGATTATTATCCTTAGATACTGATGTCCCCAACGCCTCCCCCCTCATCGAACAGCCCCGAGGAGCTGATCCGCTGTACGCGCCAGATGACAACTGCCACCGGCAAGGCCGTGGCTGCTGGCAACAGCAATAGCCAAGAGTTGCTGACTGCTGCAGCCAACCTGGGCAGGAAGACTGTCGCTGACTTGCTCCATGCTTGCAAGGTAAACCTCGGGGGAGATTAGATGGTGTAGATGGTTTAAAGTACTCCAGTGTGTGTATTACTCTCTCAGTGGGATGTTCTAGCTAGAGGGAAGAACTGGTTAAGACGTCTGGAGACAACTGTGCCAAGAGTTTCGTCATAATGTTTTCAGATATTGCTGTTTTAAGAATAAAGATTGCAGTTGCTGGCGCAAAGCTGTGTAGCCCCGATATAAAATAGGGCTTCTCCACCGCTTCACGTGTTTGTTGTAGAAAGCGACTTAGGGAACTGGGGGGTACCCAAAAACGGGAGTGGATCAGATTGACGAGTGTATTATTGCAGAAACGAATATGTTAGGAAGAATTGTACAAACATTTTTTTTTAACAAAGTTACCTCCCGGTCCTGAGAGTCTGAATCATCCGTCATTCAGACCCAACAAAAACAAGAGTAACATAAATCTCCAAAAACTTCGAAGCAACCAAAAATCTTATCTCAAAAATCCCAATGCCTCCCCCCCAGGGCGCAGCCTTCGCAGCAGAATCATCGGACCTCCAACAACGGACCCTGGAAGCGGGGCGCGCCGCAGCAGAAGCGTACCGCTCAGTGCTGCAAGCCGTCCTCGCCAGCTTCTCCGAACCCTCCGCCAAGCATACCTTCCCGGAACTCAGCCGAAGAGTGGCGCATACGGTGGCAGACATCATTGCTACAGCCGAGTTGCTTAAAGGTCAGCACACTTGCATCGGGCAGAATTTGGTCTTATTAACTCAGTTCCGACATGATTTTGTCAAAATTAAGTTAATATTTTATGCAAATAATGAGACCGCCTTATAATTGGGCCATTGCGCATGATTTTAAGAGAGAAGCGGGTGTCCTTGCGATGATTTCCTTCGCCGTAAGTACGATGTTAACAGGGCAGTTTCAGTAATTTTCGGAATGAAAGTCAGGGTACACCAACACGGAGTGCCATCTAGCCCCATTGTAAGCTAGAATTACGGTGACTAGACCACGGATATAATAATTTATATCCATAAAATGCTTTGTCCTGACTGACTGACTGATCAACGCACAGCCTTAAGCCGCCGCAGCTCCCAGCCGCTGATATTATGGAGGCATGATATATAATGAAGGTGTCTAATTAGAAAGGATTTTTGAAAATTCCCACGGGATCGGACTTACTCCGGTGAAATTTTGTAAATTTTCACGGGTTCGGAATTTACTCGGGTGAAATTTTGAAAATTCCCACTGGAGCGGAACTTACTCGGGTGCTACCCCGGGATCCAACTTGTAATTATGTATGTTACGTTATGTTATCCGTTCCGACATTTGTTACAGGCTCTGACTGGGTGGACCCAGATGACCCCACAGTGATCGCAGAACACGAACTGCTCGGGGCTGCAGCCTCCATCGACGCAGCCGCCAGGAAACTGGAGTCGCTGCGACCCAGGAAAACTGTCGTACAGGTACGTACATGGACATACCTGGCCCTTGATTACGTAACTCTGTTGCTAATAAATCTCGATTGAAACAATTGAAATTGTTGACTTTTGTTACAGTCGCTAGTTATAATTGCAAAGAGCAACAATTTCATTTGTTTCAATCTAGATTTGATGGCAACATAGTTACGTAATCAGCTAGCTGGTCGTGACCCGTGGGAGCGGTGCTGAGAGCATTTCGGTCTCCCTCCCACTCATGGGTTGTTTGGACCAAATCAATGACTTGTAAATCATAAAACATACTATAAAGGTACAAGAAAAATGAAGAGACTTGAAGAAATATGAAGAATGAAGCAAGTTGATGAGATGTGAAGATGTTGGAAGATAAATGGCGTGTGTCGTTGAGATATGTTTGATATTCTTGGTTGTATTGTTGTCGCACCCGGGAATCAAACATATTACCTAACGACCACTGCCGAACACACCACCACAAGAACACTGAAGATCGAAGAACTAAAAGAAGAAATAAGGTAGAAGAAGAAGGGTCTGATCCTTGAATTGTATAGTCGCTTGTCTTTCGGAAATATAATTAGGGAGGGTCATATTTACTCTTTTTAGGGTTCTGTAACTTAATCAGGTAAACTTAATTGGGATCACTCGCTTGTCTGTTTATGTTTTATTTTTTTTTCTAAATACAAATTTGCCCTAAAATGAAGTACTACCCACTAAAAATCTTTGAAATAATTGTTATTTTTCTCTAATTTTCTTGTGTTTGTGTCTCCATAGGAAGCAGATGAAACCCTAAACTTCGACGAAATGATCCTGGAAGCAGCTAAAAGCATCATAGCTGCTACGTCTGCTCTAGTAAGAGCTGCCTCCGCTGCTCAGAGGGAACTCATTGATCAGGTTAGTTGTAGGCCGGGGCAGCCATTGTACTTTGTAGAATTTTGCACAGTGGGACGTAACGTGTGGAGGTAACGCGCGCTGCTTATTTACAGATACATACTAATATTATAAAAGGAAGGTAAAGTTTGGGTATATCGAAGGACGTTTGTATTACGTATACGTATGGTAATCTTCGTAACTAAGCAATAAGGTCACCCTTCATGTTAGTACCCACGTTAGGTTAGAAGTTACTTTACCATGGACCAGCATTTTTTTACGAACAAGCTATAGACAATACAAATGTCATGGAATTACATTAACATATAACTTGGAACCGGAAGTAAGCAGCGTAATATGTTTTTCTATTATTAATTAAGTATATGTTAAAAGAATTGTGACTGGCAAGTACATTTATACCAAACCTAAATAGTTAAATTTTTATATTTCTTTGCAATAAAAAATAATAAATTCTATCAAATTGGGTCATTGGAATAAGAAACAACTCGATAAATTGACAATAGACCTGCTAGGCTAGCATGACAGCAAGAGAAACATTGTGTGGAGTCGACTTAAAGGTGCCGTGCCGTCTCTTTCTGTCAAACGACAAAAAAAATGAGGGAACCTTTATGTCGATTCGACAAAATGTATCACGTGCTGTTATGCTAGCCTGATTCGCTTGGAAATCATGTAATGTGTAGAAAATGTAAACAACATTAAATGTATTCGGTATTTAGTTAGTTTTATTTTTATCATGTTGTTGATTGACGATGTTAGAATAAAATTAAATGCGTTAAAACTAAAAAAAGACGAAAATAGTGAATTACGTAAGTTTCAAATCTAATTGTTACCCCAGGGTAAAGTGGCCCGGCGCCCCACCTCTTCATCAGACGACGGGCAATGGTCCGAGGGTCTGGTTTCCGCAGCGAGGCTGGTGGCGGCGGCGGCGCACGCGCTGGTGGAGGCTGCCAACGCGCTGGTCTCCGGGGCTGCCAGCGAGGAGCGGCTGGTCTCCGCAGCCAGGCATGTGGCTGCCTCTACTGCGCAACTGCTGGTCGCTTGTAAGGTAAGTCTTGAGTGGACCACTGGTCATCACTTCCGATTGCTTCTGGAAGTAAATCCTGTTCTTCTTTATGTTAGACTAGCATCTCCCTGCGGTTTTACCGTAGAAGTTAGCCCATTTTACTTCCAAGGATTCAATGCTCCGGAGTTCCGGAGATCATCTCCAACAAACGTTCATTATTTTTTTTCTTGTTTGTCAGCTTGGTTGGACCTTGCAATATATTTATACCAATCAATGCTCATTATTTTAATACCTTTGCTCATATAAAATATGTAGTACTTACATGGTTTCGAAAATATTAACGATACAAAGTGACTGACCATTCTGACGTCAGATTTCGACCTTCAATATCTCGTCATCCGATCATGTAGGTAGAGGTACTAAATATATGAACAAAGGTATCACATAAGTACCACATCATGAGCGTAGTTTGGTGTAAATCTATTGCTTGATCTGGCCAAGCTGACGCACACAACTTAGTTTTCCTTTAATAATAAATGTATAAGTATAATTATCTATGAACGTTACCGCTATCCAGGTGAAGGCAGACCCGAGTTCGGAATCGACGCGTCGTTTACAAGCGGCCGGCGGCGAGGTGATCCGCTCCACGGACGGTCTGGTGCGCGCGGCGCGGGACGCCATCTGCTGCGAGGAGGAACGCAGTCTGGTGCTCAACCGCCGGATGGTGGGCGGCATCGCGCAGGAGATCGACGCTAGGTACGTATACCACACCAGCACCATCCCGCGGTTTCATCCGCGTAAGTCCCGATCCCGATCCCGAAAAACAGATTTTCCAAAAACCTTTTCTTACTGGATCCCTACAAACCACAAAGAACACACTCTCCAAACTGTCCCCCTTACTTATGAACGACAAGCAGAGTCCCGCGTGTTTCTCTCGCGTAAGTCCCGATCCCGAAAAACAGATTTTCCAAAAACCTTTTCTTACTGGATCCCTACAAACCACAAAGAACACACTCTCCAAACTGTCCCCCTTACTTATGAACGACAAGCAGAGTCCCGCGTGTTTCTCTCGCGTAAGTCCCGATCCCGAAAAACAGATTTTCCAAAAACCTTTTCTTAGTGAAATTACTACAAACCACAAAGAACACACTTAGATTATATCATCACTTACCTTCAGGTGAGATACTAGTCTAACGCTCATCTATCGTGTGGTAAAAAAAACTCGTTTCCAACAATTTATTTATCTTTTAGTCTTGGATACAAACATAGTATTGTGAATACAACTAACACCTAATTACTTATTTTATTACTTTTTTTTAGATCGGAAGTACTCCGCATAGAGAAGGAGTTAGAGGAAGCCCGCGGTCGGTTAACTGCGATCAGACACGCCAAGTACAAGCTGAAGCAGGGTGACACTTCCAACGACGATACGGACACTGACGGGCCTAATGAATACCACAGGTAAGTCATAGGTCTTTATAGGACTGTATAGTTAAAACAGCGGTTATTAAAGACTTACAACACAATTCTTGTAAAAAAAAAAAGTTTTAATTTTAAAGAGAAAAATAATTTAACTAAAACATTTAATTTTATTAAAATATTCAAGAATGTGGTAAACAAAATACGATCGAAAAAATTATAAGCTGTTCTGAAACAGCTGTCATCTGAAATGAAGATCTCGATGAGATGTATCACTTTTGCAAAGAAACTAGTGCTCTGGGATCAATCTTTTTTGAGATAGTGATTTAAATTTCAACAGCTGTCATCTGAAATGTAGATTTTGATTAAATGTATCGACTTTTGTTTTTGTTTATTTCGATCGCCTTTTATTTATACATTGAGTAAGGAAGGAATACATATATAAGCTGTGTGCAACTGTACCATTTCTGTACATTTTTGGGAATCTGTCTTTTGAGACGCTGTCCTTATGAGAATACATCAAGCATAGTACATATTTATAAATTGCGACAATTATCTTCCTGAACCCTTTTACCACTCCACGGTACTTCAAGTTTGCTTAGTTGTACCATTCATGGTACTAGCGATACATCAATATTTATGATGATACCACTGATCCTAAATAATTGTCACTAGTACCATTAATGATACTAAGGATACAAAGTTGTGTCACTTGTACCATCAATGACACTGACATAATAATCGAAAAAGAAATGTGAGCCGTCACGGGACGTCTGGCAGATGTGAAACATCGACTCGCTACGTATAGTACATATAGCGTGGCGAGGCGTCGCCACGGCCTGTATCGCCATGACAAATTTTAGGTTGACTCTCGCCTATAGATGTTTCACATCACAAAACATTCACAAGTTTTTTTTCACCTTCATTTTCAGAATGAAATCCCCGACCAGCAGTTTTGTGAACACAACCTACTCTCCAAACAGCACCCAACACACTTCCCAAAACACGACCAACCTCACCCTACACACGACCAATCTCAACCAATCCATCGGCACCCCTTACCAATCCCAAAACCTGCAAAATACTACGCAAAACAGTTACACCACTTCCCAAAACGTCCAGAACGCTTCCCAAAACCTTTTAAACTCCACTCAAAACTTGCTAAACACGTCCCATAATTTGCAAAATTCGTCCCACAATCTGCAAAACTCGTCCAACTTGTCCCACAACGTCCAAAACTCGTCCCAGAGCTACACAGAGCGGGACAACACAGGGTCCTATTCCCAGAACTCGTACCGCAGTGAGGACAAAGGTTACACAGTACAAAGTCCAACTTTCTCAAGCTTCAGACCTCAAGATGAGCCCAAACAGAACTACGAAGGGTTTACGACACGGTGAGTTGTTTTTTCCTTTTTAATTGTATTATTTTTTTATTGTGTATGTCGTATAGTGGAGCCTCCAAAGAATTTCCACTTGTTAAAACGTTAATTTGCTAATAATTCTAGTTGCTGAAATGACAAATTCACAAATATATTCATATATCATCCATCACACACAATCACACAATATATTACATTCAGTTGCCAAAACAGTATGTGTGTGACCGTCCTGTAAATATTTTCATTACTTTTTATAACGTAATTGTGATGTGAATTCAAACCCCACCTGAAAGATATTTACAAATTTTGAATATAAGAATTTATACATTTTAATTTACGACATACACAATTTTTTCAGCACTTTATCTTTTTCATAAAAAATATCTAACTTTTTGCTTCCTTCCACGCTGCCTGGATCTAGACAATGAATAATTCTAGTCTAAAATCGCCTTTGAATCTTATACACTAGTGCCTTTAAGATCTAATGAACAGTGCCTGTTAATTTTTATATTAAAAATAACTTTTATTTATATGGAAAAAAGTATCTTGTTATAAAGGATTGGTGGTAAAAATAAGTTTAGTGTTTAGCTGTTTATTCGTTAATCATACTTAAATACGTGTCTTTTTACAAAACAATGTATTTAGTTACAAAATAATAGTTGATTAACTAATCATCAGCTAAGTCTTGGTATTTAGGTTTAGAACTAAAGGTGCTTTCTCCTTAAACTAATCGAATAATCTAGACTTTTAGTACTTTGTCTAGATATTTTGTGCGATAATGTATTTCTAAAGGCATGTTAACTATTACGCTTGTCGTTTAGCAACTTTTGGACGCGCCTACAACGACTTTTGTGATACAGATTTTCAATATACAATTTAACAAATTCGACCCTTTGGCGTATTAATTTAAAAGAAATGTCAATATTGCCAAAATTTATATTACCTACTTATTGAAAATCTGTAAATATTTTATATCTGTTCCGCTGACCGGACGATATTCTATGTCTTTTTAATTAATTTTCATTAGCATTAATGGATTTATCACTTTTTTGGAAATAAGTTATTTATGTTAAAATTATGTTTATGTGACAAAAATCCATCAATGTAGAGTTATTTTCTCAGAATTCAAATAAAATTTCCGTTTGCAGAGAAACTACAAAGAATGACAGAACGATGTCAAGTGATAAGTAAGTCGTCTAAATAGAAATTCGCCTTGACCATTTTTGATGAATTTGTACATTTTTGATACGCTTACACCTGCTCGCGACGTTTGTTAAACCAAACACCATCGTTCTGTACATATTTTTTATATGTTAATTGTGTTTGTCTGTCTGATTTCTGGCTTGAGTACTATAACAGTATCTGCCGAAAAGCCTTTGTTGTATCCAACCCTATACTAAGTTAAGCCTAATTTTTCGATGCGAATTCTTTTTGCTAATCAACTAATTAATATAAATGGCCAATTTTAATAACAATTTAAACAGCTTGTCTAATTATTAAAAAAAAAACATTATTAGCAGTTTTAATAGTACAGTCATACGACAAAATTGCGGCAATATTAACATTCTAAATCAAATAATCTAGTGTTATCTGTCAATCTAAAAAATATTAATTTATAAATGTAGATCAAAACTAAAAACCAAAAAGAGTTCGCCATTAACCAATATCTCCCAATATCTAAAAAGACCGCGCTTCAGTTCCTATTTAACAGTTAATTTAACCGCATGTTGGGTGTAATAACAAAGGTCGAGCACAAGCATGGTAGAAGAAACGGTAACTGTCAAAACGGGCCAACTCCCGGAGGTCAAAATGGCGTACCTTGTCGAACCGGAGAAGACGACGGTGTTCTACAAAAGGGAGCCACCGCCGCCGCCGCCGCCGAGACGCGTCTCATTGCTAAAGTATGAGGGAGTTTGAGGGTTCGTGGTTGTCTTTATAGAGCACTGGGGTAGGTCATAGGTGGCACATGGGGTGGAGATCTGTCGGGTTGGAGAGTTACATCATACAACATTATCTAGGTACCTAAGCGACACAGCTTATTCCCAAACACAACAAATTTGGCAAGTGTCAAATTTTATATTGCATCGCATTTCAATTCAATTCAATCATTTATTCATAATATAGGTTTAGTGTAACCAATTTAAAGTACCCAACTAAAAAGATCTAGTTGCGAAAACTATTTTTGGGGGAGTCCGATATACCTCTTTCTGGATCAGCCGAGGACTAAAGTACATCGCATTTCATTTCGTCAAATCTAATATTTAATAATATTCGACTGTTGTCTTAAATTCGTCTCACCCTTTATGAGACCCTCCAGAATTCTGCAGAATATTGTAACGACTTTTTGAAAAGGGTGTATTATTCAGTAAATTTTCATGCCATTGCACCAATCATGTGTGTTGTTCAATAACTTTGTAATAAAACATTTGTTTCACTGTAAAGGCTTGGTATAAAACTACCAAGATTAAAACATTTCATTACGTCATGTATTTTGTATTATACTATACACCTTCAAATGTATTGCACTTTCCAACCCAAATGAACAGGTCACACATTCCCCGGGTTCAAGACAATGTTCAAAATTTAAAAAAGATGCTTTAGGATTCATTTTTGAAATTAAAATTTGTTTTTTAGTGAGTTCTATTAGGCCCCTTGTGTTTAACAAAGTAACAATCTTTGCATGGCATGCTTTCTCTTCTTTCTCTTTCGGTTTCGGCTCTCAATATTAATAAAATAAGTACTAATAAATATTAACATCCACAGTTACGAAACTCGTCTGTACGACACACCGCGTCCCGTCAACGAATATAAATCAGAAAGATTCGAGACAAACCAATATCAATTTAAAGAACAGAAATATAATTACGATGCTCCAAAGTCTCCGATGAGCCCAAAATTCAATGCCAGAGAACTTAAATTTGACGACAAAGAACCTATATACTCAACCCTAAAGAAACCACTAGATGGCATTGGCCAAACATCTTCCGAGCATCATAAATCTACAGAGGCCATCCCCGGAGGCACAAAACAATCAGAATACTCAGTAAAAACCGAATCTTACTCCAGTTATCCAAAAACCGAGTACTCCAAACTAGAAACGCGTGAGGAAATCAAATCTCCTTTCACGTCCACCCCGAAATTCGATCGAACCGACTTCAAAACGACATCGACCGACTTTAAAAACACTTCAACAGATCTAGTAAAAGCCGTGACACCGGACTATGATAGAATTTCCTCGCCTTACGGGAAAGAAGTGCATAGTTACGGCGGTCCGAATTATAAAGAAGAAACCACAACTGAAGTCAAAGAAATACCAAATGGAACGCAGAAGATTACTACCACAAAGATCTATAGCTCATCCCCGGTTAATATAACCAGTACTAGCACTAAATACGAACCTGTCAAATTAGAAGGAATCGATGAACTATCGAAGTCGTTCGACAACGACTCGAAATACAGTACCATGGATTCTCGATTCAATACTTTGGAGTCTAAAATGAGTTCGGACACAAGTCGCTCTTTCATGCGACCTTCAGAGTTCCAAACATCGGACTACCAATCGTCGACTAGCGTTACGAAAATCAAAAAACCGTCAGAATTGGTCAAGGAAATCGATAATTTGGATAAAAAGTTCTCTAAACAAACGATTAAGTCGGAAACAATAGAACGCAAGTCTGTAATGACGAGCTCGCATAAGTCGGAAACTAGTTCCACCGTCACTAAGAAGTTTGGCAATTTCTAAGGTTGGTCCGCACGCCCGGTAGATGTCGTGTCGCTTTTTGTGTCGCTGTCAAACTGACAGCTGTCAATGTGACAGCAGCCGTCACTACTGCGAGAAAATATTTTGCTAAAATCTGTATAACAAATGAAGAGTTTTGGCAGGGACGAAAATTTAACATGTGCTTGCGTTTAGACTTAAAATGCCTCATGGCTCCGACATTTTGGTTTTACAAAAATGTTATGAGTGTTTCTTTTTTGTAAAATATTTTTTCTCGTAGCGTAGGTACGTGTTTTTATCGATGTTTTCTTGGGGTTTTTGATAAAAAATATTTTATATTAAATCACGAGATAATAAATATAAACTATTATAAACTCGAGGTGCTAAGATTAATTATTTTATATTATTGTTGAATACTTACAGCAGTTTAATGAAATAAGAATAAGAATTAATAAATGAAATTTGACTGTTGTTATTATTGACAGAACTAGAGAATATGTATATGTATTTGTGTCAATTATAATATTAATACTAAATTGTTATGCTTTGTCTTGAGTTGGGAACGAATATTATAAAGAAAAACTTAATTTAACTTACATCTTAAAATATAATTAACACTTTTTATAACTAATTCTGTAAGTATCGGTTTAGTAAAACTACAAAATATCTACTCATAAAATGGATATCTTATATCTAGCTATAATAGGTATTGTTTTTCCAAATAGCTATGTAGATATTCGTTCCAAACTTTAGTAAAGTTAAACAAAATTCACAAAGTGCTATCCCATTTGGGACCTTATGGGCGATTTAAAAAAAATATATATACTCTTTTTTTTTTTTCAAAATTTTCTTTTGTTCCGTCTATAATTATGTGACCGAGAATTTTTAGTATGGCAATCCGGTCACAAAACTGAATGTTCCATAGAATCGAGGAGGGGACAACGTAAAACACCTATTTTTCGATATTTAAAACGATTTATCTAAGTAATTAAAAGAAAAATGTTAAACTAAATGTTTTTAACTGCAAAAATAATATCTATTGAATCACTCTACGTTTACAAAACTAAATAATCAGAAACCACTTCATGGATTTTTTAGTTTAAACTTGAGGGACTATTGAAAACTAGGGTATATACTTTTTTTTTTAAATTAGCCTTGTACTGTTTGCCTTCTAATAGTTATTGTATAATTGTGTATTTGCCATTTGTGCCATAATGAACAGAGTGTAAAGTATATTTCATATTTATTTAACGACCGTGCCTTCGTTGTTGAGCGTATTGAAATTATAAATTATATTTCAAACACGATTTATACTAAAATTAAAGTGCCATTTATACTAATTTTTTGTTATAAAATAGTTCGGTATGTATTTTTGAAGCTAAAATAAAGAACTCAAAAAAAGACATGAGGTACTTAATTTTGAGGACAAAATACGATGAAATGCTTCGAAAATACGTAACGTGGATGGAATTAATCGTTTGGTGCAATTTTTGTTTTCTAAAAATATATTAAAATGTTAATAATTATAAAGAACTAATGACTTTTGTCAAAATATAAATTATACTAAAACATCTAACGACTAAATAAATAAATGTAACATAACTGACAGCTAATTGGTAGCCAAAATGTAATATATTATTTTTATTTCTTTTAGCAAAATAGTGACAGTGACTTCCACAGAAGTAGCCTGAATCATCAAAATTTCAAAAATCTCCGTTATACAGCTGTATTTTCTTAATAAAAATTGTCTATTTGCAAATTAATTGAGCAATTAACAAATTAATTGTAAATTGTACTGAATGTAGTTCGCAAATTATACTTCTGTCGCGTGCCTTGTTGTTCGCAGCTTGTAACATACTTATATTAGAGGTATTTTTTAATATTGTAGTGTAGGAGTGCCCGCGAAAGCGTATACGTCCACTGAAGGTATTGAAACACCAATTCTAATAGATTTTAGAGTATAATTACTAATTATAATTACTGTATAATTAATTAAAAATTATACATTTAGGGCTCGAAGTGTTTTTTTAACAATTCTGTGTAATTAATTTGCGAGCGGTCTGCTCGTAAGGGCTAAAATTGTGTCTTATTAATGTATAATAGTATATTATTTCAATGTAATGTAGATTGTAGTGAAAATATACTTTGTTCAAAATTTGCAATTAGTGCATTTATTTCATGTACTCCGAACAGCTATAAAGTAACAATGGTAAGCTATTTTTTCTCTTTCATAGTGTTAATATACAGGTATAAATTTGTGTATAATATTCAATTAATATTAAATTATAATTTATAATTGCGATGTTTTGAACAATGGTATATTGAGTATAAATTATGTAGCCAGCTATAAATGTAATAAAAAGTAGAATTTCATATACTTCTAGACTAACTTCAAATGTAATCGTAATCGTGTAGTTTTTTATAACATATACAAGTTTAATATAGGCATAAGTATATATAATTAATTCATTTTTATATAAATTATATATGAATTACACATAAATGTATAATCTCAAGTAATAAGAACCAAAAAACGCAACTAAATTCATTTATTAAATTATTATTGGTTTGTTTCTATTTTTGTTGTTAATTATTTTATAGTTTTATTTGCTAAACTGTATGTGTAACCTTCGGGGTATTGTACGTCACTTACCTATGGGTGTAATAAATATTAACTCATTTTAATGTTGTTTGTTTTATTTATTACTAGCAGTGCCCGCGACTTCATCCGTGTAATTTTTTTGAAAATATAATATAGCCTATAGCCTTCCTCAATAAATGGACCATCCGGTTTATTCCACTTTGATCACCTGGGTGATATCACCCAGGTGATTTTAGTCGACATAATAGTGTCCTCAAATCACCTTGGAATCATATCACCCAGGTGATATCACCCAGGTGATTTCAGTCGACATAAGTAGTGTTCTATGATCACCTTGGAATTAAATCACCCAGGTGATCAAAGGCGACTTTTTATTTTCGTGTAGTGGACTTTTTAACCGACTTCAAAAAAGGAGGAGGTTCTCAATTCGTCTGTATGTATAATTTTTTTTTTTTTTTTTTTTTTTATGTATGTTCACCGATTACTCGAAGACGGCTTGACCGATTAAGATGATTCTTTTTTTAATCGAAAGGTGGGAGCTTCGAAATGGTCCCATAAAAATTTGGTGAGGATCTGATGAGGATCTTCGGAGTGATGAACGGGATTGCTCCTCAAAATTCCTATGTTTCAGGGATGTTCATCGATTACTCGAATACGGCTTGACCGATTGAGATGATTCCTTTTAAAACTGAAAGGTGGGAGCTCCGAGATGGTTCCATAAAAATTTGGTGAGGATCTGATGAGGATCTTCGGAGTGATGAACGGGATTGCTCCTCAAAATTCTTATGTTTTATCACCAGTAGAATAAGGCCATAAAGAATAGATACCGATGAATAAGAATATGGTTTCGGAATCTCCACATCTGAAACCACCTTCTCATCACAGAACTCCTCAATGATAAAAGTTATGGATACAATTTTAATGATTTTAGTGGTAGTTGAAAGTACACTAAAAAGGATGAAATAAAAAAATAATTTAAAAAAATTAAAAACCGACTTCAAAAAAAAAGCATTAAAAAAAACCGACTAAAAAAACATAAAATAACTTCGCCTACGTACAGTGCCACCGACTTATCCGTTATGTAATCTGAAGTCGGGCAGATAGGATTGTAAGTAGTTTGGCTGCCCGACTTCAGATTACATAACAGATAAGTCGGTGGCACTGTACGTAGGCGAAGTTATTTTATGTTTTTTTAGTCGGTTTTTTTTAATGCTTTTTTTTTTATCACCTACTAAACCATGCCAATAAAAACTTTCAAATTAACACACAACATAATATTTCAATCAGTTTAATGTTAATTACACAATTTGTATACATTACATTAAGTCACTGGGTATATTAGTTTGAACAGTATCGATTGTATGATATTATAATGTCTCAACATAAATAAAAAAGTTAAAATATAAGGGTTTCTTTTTACCTTTGTAGTACGGAACCATAAAAAGAACAATTATTAACTGTGGGTACAAACAAAATAAAATAAAGCTTCGAAAATCATCGCAACTTTTCAAGAAAATGGCCAATAGAAATGTGACCATTAACTAGTTCCATTTGATAGTCTTCTATAAATATTTTGCGGTCTCTTGCAGATACGTTTACGATGTGGAAGAACACTCACCATGATCAATATTTAAATTTTGTTTTAAACGCAGCTCATAAAATAATGCGTCTTTTTTCAACGCATTAAGTAAATCTATTATCTATTATTATTATTAAAAAGGCAACAGTGATTTGTAATAATAGTTTATTAGCTGGCAACATTTATGTACAGGTATCACGTGGGTATCACTCTCATGGCCGAAAAGATATTCAGAGTGTGTGTTCAAAAATAAAGCTTATTATATAAAATACAAGTCTTATGATTTCTTCAGGTTAGGCTATAAAACATATCCTTTAAAAGGTTATGGGCCCAGCCCTCAACCTAGGAGAATCGGGAGAAAAGTATACTATCACGGTAAAGTGAAGAAAAAACAGAACGCGGTGCGGTAAAGCAAAGCAAGCGAAAATGGCGGACGATTTATTCGGGAATAATTCGAATGCAATTCGACTAGAAGGCGTCAACAATTGGACCACATGGAAATTTCAACTAAAAATATTAATGAAAGCCTGGAACGTCTTTAGAGTGATAGACGGGACATATCCGTGTCCAGCGGAAGGCAATAAGGATGAGTTGCAAAAATGGAAGGCTGTCGACGCGAAGGCACAAAGCGTGCTGGTCACAAGGATCTCGCAACCAGTTATCGTACAAATACAAAATTGCGAAAGCGCAATGGAAATGTGGGAAAAACTCACTACAATATATGAACAAAAGTCAGACGTGTCTCTTCATATCCTACAACAAAAATTCTTCGAAGTAAAACCTATCGCGAACGAAAACATAACCTCATTCATAGCCAGGGTGGAAGACCTAGTTGCCCGTATAAGACAATCAGAGGGATCGATGTCGGAGAGCATGATCATGACTAAAATAATCTCATCGTTGCGAGAAAATTATAGACATTTTGTTTCGGCTTGGGACTCGGTGCCAGCGAGTCAAAGAACATTGTCTGAGTTAACAGCAAGGCTAATAATAGAAGAGCAAAGAAACAAACAAAGTGAAGAAGCTTTAACATCAGCGTTCAAAGCACAGAGTATATCAAGAAAGTGTTTTAAGTGCGGTAAACCTGGACACTATAAAGCAAATTGTAAATCTAAAATACCAAGTGTTAATAACTATTGCAAAAAGTGTAAAAAGCAAGGACATACAATAGAAAACTGTTGGTTTAATAAAAATAAAAATCCGTACAAGAATAACAGTGAAAATAATCAAAATGCCTTCATCACAACCGTACAAATGAGTGCGTTCTCAGCTGACTGTAATAAAGTCAATAAAAATAACTGGTACTTGGACAGTGGTGCATCAGAACATATGTGTAAAACAAAAAACATTTTCGTATCATACAGTGACTTTCAAGTGCCTAAAGATGTAATAATCGGGGACGGTTCAGTGATAAAAGCAAATGGTATCGGAGACATCAAACTAAGTGCCTATGATGGTTCTCGCTGGATACCAACAACTTTACATAACGTTCTTCTTGTTCCTGACCTGAAGGTAAATCTTTTCTCGATGAGTGCTGCATCTGACAAAGGCTATAAATTGATAACTACCGCAAAAAAAAGCCAGTTTGTAAAAGAAAACAAAGTATGCGCTGTAGCTAAAAGAGAAGGAAAAATGTACATTATGCAGTTCAAATATGAACCAGAAATAGCTATGGTTGGCAAGTGCAGCTCAAGTTTATCAGAATGGCATGCGAAGCTCGGCCACCAGGATATAAACCAAGTTAAAAATATACTAGAAAGAAATAATATCACCTACGTTAAAGGATGTGAACAAACATGCATACCATGTGTAAAAGGTAAACAACACAGGCTACCATTTCCTTCGAGCCAAAGTCGAAGTACATCGCCTGGAGAAATTATACATATGGACATAGGCGGACCAGTTGAAGAAAAATCACTAGGTGGTGCTCGTTTCTTCTTGTTACTCAAAGATGATTTTACTAAATACAGGAAAGTCTATTTTTTAAAGTCAAAGGATGAGAGTGTTAAATATCTAAAGGAGTTTATAATAGAGACATTGAACAATCCAGGTCACAAACTGAAATACATAAGATCTGATAACGCCAAAGAATTTACAAGTAAAGAAATCCAAAATATGTTAAAATCTTTTGGAATACAACACCAGAAAAGTGTTGCTTACACTCCTGAACAAAATGGGTGTGTAGAACGAGAAATGCGTACCGTTGTTGAATGTGCAAGAACAATGTTAATAGAAAGTAACCTCAATAAAAACTTATGGGGTGAAGCACTAAATACTGCTGTATTTATCTTAAACCATACAGGAACTAGCAGGATAAAAGGAAAGACACCTTATGAACTATGGTGTAACAAAGAGACCTATGACATTTCTAAATTACAAGTATTTGGTTCAAAAGTAGGAGTACATATACCAACACAAAGAAGATTAAAGTTTGATAGCAAGGCAGATATGGGATATCTTGTTGGTTATGGAGAAAGTGTGAATATAAAAGGATACAGAGTCTACTTACCTGAGAAAAACAATGTTGAAACTAAAAGAGATATAACATTCATAAAAGAAACTGAAAATAAAGAACAAGGAAAAAGGCAAACAGAAAATCAATGTAATGAAAATACTACTATACTTACCTATGAACGAGAAGACACTGATCAAGAAGAAGAAAGAGAAAGGGAAGAAGACGAAAACAGAGAGGAAGAAGTACACCACCTAGAACAAGATCAAGAATATGATGAAAATCCAAACGACACTTACCAAAGTGCATCAGACGGTGGGTCAATAAATTCTTTCAGTGAGGAAAATGAAATAACACTAATCGAACAAGAAAACCAGGAAATACTCGGAGAGACTAATGATGAAAATGAGAACGAAGCTAGACCTAAAAGATTGATAAAAAAACCAGAGTGGATGAAAGACTATGAACTAAATCCCGTATCAGATGAAAGTCTTGGCTTCTTGAGTTTATCAGGTGATGAACCGATAACCTACGGAGAAGCCATGAAAAGGCCAGACAAAGCTAAATGGGAAGAAGCTATACAAAAAGAGCTGGAAAATTTACAAGAAAACAATACATGGGAAGAGGTTGAAAATGTTCCAGAAAACCAAGAGATAGTGAGTAGCAAATGGGTATTCAAGATAAAAGACACAAAACAAAACCCTACTTACAAGGCAAGACTAGTAGCTCGAGGTTTTGAGCAAAAGGACTGTGACAACAACACTTATGCCCCCGTTGCTAAGATGACAACATTCCGTACCATGATGGCGGTCGCTGCTCAGGAGAAGCAACCAGTATACCAAATGGACGTGACCGGAGCATTCCTCTACGGTGATATCAAAGAAACCGTGTATATGAGATTACCTGACAACAAATTATGTAAACTAAGAAAATCTATCTATGGTCTAAAAAAATCTCCTAAATATTGGAACACTAAGTTCAATGATTTCATGATAAAAGAAAGTTTCAGTAGATCTAAAAATGATCCCTGTTTATATTTTAAGAGAGACAATAACAAGTTTGTATTTCTATTATTATTTGTAGATGACTTGCTTTACTTTGGAAATGATGAAAAACAGTTAAATTCATTTAAAAACACCTTAAGTGAGAACTTTAAAATGAAAGATTTAGGTATAGCTAGTTACTATTTAGGAATTAATATTAATCAGGATGTAAAACAAGGTGTAACTGTAATAAATCAAAAACACTATTTACAAAAATTATTAAAAAGGTACCAAATGTCAGAATGTAAAGGCTCTTCAACGCCCATTGAACAAAACTTTAATTTTGATTTATTACCGAGAGATAGGCCAGAGTCAGAAGAAATAGAAAAACAGTGTAGAAGCTTGATAGGAAGTTTGCTGTACGCTTGTTGTACCCGCCCAGATCTTTCTGTGGCAGTAAGTTTTTTAAGTAGGTACTTACATTGTGCCAGTAAGGCTCTATTTTTATGTCTGAAGCGAATCTTAAGATACATAAGGGGTACTATAGACATGTCTTTAGAGTATAAGTATAATAACAATATAAAGTTGATAGGCTACAGTGACTCTGATTGGGCAGGTGACACCAGGGATAGGAAGTCTACCTCAGGCCAAATATTTTACTTTTGTGATTGTGCTATTTCATGGGGAACTAAAAAACAATCTTGTGTATCTCTTTCCTCTTGTGAGGCAGAATATGTGGCCCTAACTTTTGCTGTCTCAGAAGCAATGTGGCTAAAAAAGCTTTTGTTAGATTTTGATTACAATGTAACATGTAAGATCTTTGAAGACAATCAAAGTGTCATTAAGTTAATTGAAAATAATGATAACAACAAAAGGTTGAAACATATTGATATAAAATATAACTTTCTTACAGATAATGTAAACAAGGGCCTTGTGAACGTTAATTATATAAAAACTAATGAAAATGTAGCAGATATGTTTACAAAACCCTTGGGAAAACAGTTGTTTACTAAACTTAGGGATCTAATTTTGTGCTAAGTTTAATTTTATTGTCTTACAACAGTAGGTACCTACATAATAGGAGTAAGCTAAGCTATGTGGTATCTCTGTCAGTTTGTTAAGTTAATTTTTTTTGTTAAGGGGGTGTCACCCAGTTATTGTTAAGGTGAAGTTTAACATTTCATTTTTATTTTGTTTGTATGATTAAAATAACTGTTGAGGGGGTGTATTAAAAAGGCAACAGTGATTTGTAATAATAGTTTATTAGCTGGCAACATTTATGTACAGGTATCACTCTCATGGCCGAAAAGATATTCAGAGTGTGTGTTCAAAAATAAAGCTTATTATATAAAATACAAGTCTTCTGATTTCTTCAGGTTAGGCTATAAAACATATCCTTTAAAAATTATCTATCTATTACTATTATAAAGCGGAAGAGTTTGTTTTTTTGTTTGTTTGAACGCGCTAATCTCAGGAACCACTGGTCCGATTTTAAAAATTCTTTCGGCGTTGGATAGTCCATTTATTGAGGAAGGCTATAGGCTACTTTTGATCCCGATATTCCCACGGGATCGGGACTTATGCGGGTGAAACCGCGGGGAGCTGCTAGTATATACTATTATAAAGCGGAAGAGTTTGTTTGTTTGAACGCGCTAATCTCAGGAACCACTGGTCCGATTTGAAAAATTCTTTCGGGGTTGGATAGTCCATTTATTGAGGAAGGCTATAGGCTACTTTTGATCCCGATATTCCCACGGGATCGGGACTTATGCGGGTGAAACCGCGGGGAGCTGCTAGTGAATAATATTAGCCTTACGACGAAGTACAGAGGCGTTTATCTTGTGGTGCCACCCTTCTAAAAAGTTTGTCGTTTGGTGACGCTCGCCCCACACTCGTAAGATTATCGAGATTAAAATTGGCCTATGTTACTCAGGGTGAATGTAGCTTTCTGTTGGTGAAAGAATTTTTGAAATCAGTCAAGTCGTTTTTGAGTTTATTCATTACAAGCATACAGACACACACACACACACACACAAAAATACAAACCTTTCTTCTTTATAATATAAGTGTAGATATGTCATCCACAAATGCTTTAATCGAAAATATTTAAAAACATAGCGTCATAAAACAAAAGCAACATTTTTTTCGTTTCTTGTAGGTCTAATTAAGTAGGTAATATTAAGTTGTGTGTTAATTTAAAAGTTTTTATTAGCATGGTTTAGTAGGTGATAAAAGTCCACTACACGAAAATAAAAAGTCGCCTTTGATCACCTGGGTGATTTAATTCCAAGGTGATCATAGGACACTACTTATGTCGACTGAAATCACCTGGGTGATATGATTCCAAGGTGATTTGAGGACACTATTATGTCGACTGAAATCACCTGGGTGATATCACCCAGGTGATCAAAGTGGAATAAACCGACTATCCAACACTGAAAGAAATTTTCAAATCGGACCAGCGGTTCCTGAGATTACAACAAACAAACTCTTTAGCTTTATAATAATAAATAAATAAATATTGCACGACGTTACACACAGCGCAATCTAGCCCCAAACTAAGCACTAGGCTTGTACTATGGGTACTAGACAACTACATAATTATTATACTTTATTTTTTGTAAATACATACAAATGATACATAGAAACCACTGAATATCCCATGTCTTCGGACCGTGGTGAGTCCTAGGACATGTTGGTTTCCTCAAGATGTTTTTCCTTCACCGTAAGAGCGATGTTATTAGCGCACATACCTTTTTCTTAAAGAAAAAGACATTGATGCGCGGTCGGTCTGGATTCGAACCCACGACTCTCAGAATGAAAGCCGGGGTATCTACCACTAGACCAACACCGCTCTAATAATAGAAGAAGATAAATAGATAGAAAATAATAGATGAAAGGTCGCATTCAGAACTGGTTCCCGACTTCAAGGCAGGTCAATGTTCGTCGTACTGTAGTATCTACTTAAGATCGAGGTGGCCCCCACAAATCCAATTGGCCCCACCCACTATGAAATTATTCCCCTATTATTGTATGGAAATGGTAACAGTACCCACCTTCTTAAGATGAAGAATTTCCCCAATCTACAAAGGTTTTGTTCCGGATTTAGTTCTCTGAAATGGTTAGCCTGGGTACGGTGCCAGCGATGGTAGCATTCGATCGAGAAAATCTTTATCGTGCTTGTATGCTACTAATGCAGGTACTAATCTTAAGTAGGTAAGGTACCTATGAAATAAATAAAAAAACGTAATGAATTGATATCGATTTATTGTACTCAGGTGTGTCTTACGTATTGTGCTTATATAGGGGCTACAACTTTACATTTTATCATCTAAAGTAGGTAGCAAAATCCTATTCCTGTAACGAATTAGAAACATTTTTGTGAGTTTCGGTTTCTCGAATAAGTTTTAAAACTTCGTAGCATAACATTTGTCTTTTACTGTGACATGAAGTTTCAAAGTTAACAGACATAGACAAACGTTACATAAACTTAGTCATCGTAAGGGGGTTAATATCTAAAGGACCATTTACATTGAGGACCATTGTCGATTTTCCAAGCCACACCATTGCACCAGTAAGCCCATAAAAACATCGTGTGAAAGGTCGACTCTTTGTTACTGAGTTGTTAGATTTGCCATATTTCATATAATCAATCGGTACCGTGTGCATGGTCCTCAAGAGATCGACTTTAGACACCTTCCAAATTATTTCTAAAAAGTTACAAGTTCACAGTATTTAGATTATTCTAGATAATAAAGATAATAAAATATACAAGTCGCTGTACATAATCTATACACGTAAAAAATTCGGGATGTGACATAATGAGTGGATACCCCGCACAGGCACATTATCCACTTATTACGCTTCACCTGTACAAAATACTCATAGAGAGTACATACGAAAAAATCTTATAAATTGATCCCTCCCTGGTTCTTGGTGGACACTTGCAAATTTTTTTGGGTCTTTTATTTAAATGGACCCATTTTAAATACAATGGCACCATACAGCGGATTCCGAGAGGAAACAGGAATACAAAAGGAAGCTTCGCGCGGATAATTTAAATGGGTCCATTTCAATTCTTCTCACATCTACGGCTCTACAAAGTTACTTTATTTGTCCAATAAAGTCAACGTAAAGCACGACATGGGCCTCTTTGGCTTAAATTACTCGTTTAAGTCCTAGGGCTTAAATTACTCTTTATGTTCTAGGGCTTTTAACTTTGGAAGGTTAAAATTCATGCGGTCATTGTCAAGAAGAAATTATTCCATTTATCGAACTGGCCATCTAGACATCACATTAAAAATTATTTCTTTTTCTTCTATTTTGACGGAAGGGTATTTATTTAGTTTATTTATTAAAAAAAAGATATATTAAAGCCATGTCTTAGTATTGGGCAGCTAAAATCCATCGCTTCACTCAGGACTCTAGGAACATTAACAACCTCGCTACGCTCGGGAGTTAACTCGAGTCCTTCGTTACGCTCTGGATTCGGTATGACGCCCTCTACATAAGACAAGGCTTTAGTACCTCTTTTTTAGTTTTTGTTCCACTAGGGATCAACTATAATGTTTAAATATGTACTCTCTATTACACTATAAAGTATTATATCTCATCACAACATACATTCATCTACCACACGACCTCTAAACACGCGTACAACTATATTACATGTTTGTATTGTATGTTTCTATAGCTAATATTATTGTGCCTTAAACTATGCGATGGCGAGGGCTTCATATTTCATTTTCGGATATAAAGGAATTGGTATCTTGTGTGGGAACTTTGTATTGTATTTTTTTGCATGGACCAAATGTGGGAAATATTATGATCGAAACAGAGCTCTGTTAGGAAAAAATAATGCCTTCACGTTACATATTTGGATAAATTATTACATTTTTAGGTCTATTTTGTTTTAAGATATATATTTTAAATTATTCGCAAATAATGTGACACAGTGTAAGTATTTTTTACATCCATTTTATTATTTCTAGGGTTCCGTACCCAAAGGGTAAAAACGGGATGTTTGTGGTCACTATTTAATTTTCGCGAGTTTTTTAATTATTTCCTTTAATATAAGACTATGCTTTCAGTAATTCTCAATTAATATATTTTCTATCACGTGAAAAATACGATGCCAAGTTCGTATAATTACCATACTCCTTTAAAATTGCCCATTACTAAAACTAACTTGCGGCAGTGTTCATCAAAATAGGATAAGTTTAGGTTTTGCGTTTTTAAAGCTTTCAAAATGGCGTGTTTTACTTATCGATTCATCGAAAATCTGCAAGCATTTTCTTTGATTCGTCTCAACAAACCACTGCCAAGCAAGAAGGTTTTTTTTAAGATTATTTGATTTACAAAAGTATTAGGTACAAAAACTGTTTCGACGTGTAGTTAGAAAAATAGAGCTTTTGAAAATAACAGTAAATAAATATAAATATAAATAAATAAATTCTGTGAACAACACACAGCGCCATCTAGCCCCGTGGTAAGCGACTAAGCTTGTGTTACGGTGACTAGACAACGGATATAATACTTATATTTATTTTTCTTTTGTAAATACATACATATTATACATAGAGTAGGTAAGTCGATCATTATTGGTTAAGCCTAATTTTCAGAATTGTGCATTGAGGAAAGTTTTATCAGAAACAATAGAACGAAATATTATTTTACGTAGAAGAAACTCGTAACTAGTTTCGGTTCTACCCTGTTGGCCACCTCTCAACTCATTTGAATCTATACTCTGTTTTTTAATTGTAGAGTACGATTTGACATATCTTACTGAAAAAAAAATGTCAAATACAAAGGACCAAAACTTAAGATTATAGTCTAAAATTAATAAACCTACTATAGATTGAGGTTTAATAAAACAGGCTAGGAACGAAACCTTTTTTCACAAAGAAATGTAGGCCATTTTCAACTCTAAATATAGCATTGCCTAGGGACAATGCTATGTTTAGGGGTATAGGTTCACCAAAATCTCATGGCATAAGAAAAAAAAATGAGATTTTTATATGGCAATGTCATGTAATCTGTCATGATCATGTAATTAGTACGCTTAACCAGTTTTGATACGTTTTTCATACATTGTTTACGTATCTTAAAGTATCAAGATGGTATAATTCTATAACCCAAGGGTTGCCGTATAAAAATAAATTGTCACCAGATTCTGGTAAACCTACATTCACTTACAGTCAACATAGGCTCTACATTGGACACTGCACCATCAAACTAGACTTGTATTATGGGTGCCAGGTAACGGATACAATACTTTTTAAGTGTATTAAAATAAATACATACAGATTCTTTTAGAGCATAACTTAATTAATAAAAAACATTCAAAAGATATTTTTTATGGAAAGTAAAGGTACTCGCAACTCGACTTTGAAGTTAAATAAAAAGACGTAGAAAAAAATCAGATAAATGTTTTACTATCCTTACGAAAATGAAACTAAAAATAATTAGAAACTAAGGAATATTTAAAGAAAATACTGGCACTTATTGTAACTTATGCATAATAGAGAACACTTATCAAAAATTCGTTGTTAATGCTACTAATATTATAAATGCGAATTCTTGTAAATATTAAACAGCTTGACCGATTTTGGTGAACATCTATACAATGGATAATCCAAAGTATGAAGAAAATAAATATTTTCACTCTAAGGGGGTTAAACGAGTGAAACCGCTTGGCAATGATAGTTTATAAATAAGAATATCTTATATTTATTATGTACAGAAAGATGGCAACATTTTTTCAAAGAAACATTATTTAGTAGTAGCAACATTAAAAATTATACAAAAAGTGTCGATAATGTACATGTAAAATATCATTAGCATTTTCTAAACGTATACGTAACGTATAAAAACAGACGTTTTTTTTAACGCCAGCCTAGGCTGTATGAGCAATAAGCAATTTGCCTGCCCTATCGGAGGTAAAAATTAAAATGTTTTTATTTTTAATTGTCTAAGTGTACAAAAGCACACAGAAAGCATCAATAGTTATTGCTAATTTATATTTTATCACAGAAATTTAAATTAAAATTAAAGTTAGTTTCAGTTTATTACTAACAACTGCATCTAGAAACGTTTATCGGCGAAAATGTAGTTAAGTATTTCTTGGAATAAGTTTCGTTAAAAAACATTAGTTTAGCTCCTACTACATCACTTTCTTGAAAAACTTTTTTTTTCGATTAGAAAGGCTTGTTGAAATTATATTGAAACATTTTACACAATTCGAATACCAAGAAACTCGATATTTTAAAGAAAAAAATCCGACTATGTTAAATAAAAAAAAACAATTACCTACGTTTCTTAAGACGGAAATGTCCTTAGGAGTAATAAACCGAAGTATAAAAAACTCCGCAGAAGTTAAGCGAAGCTCCCGTGTGATTGAGGCATAGAAGCAGCATTTTTTTTTAATTCCTAAGATGGATTTTGAAAATATATTTTTTAATATGAAAATATAGTAATTTTGGAATGTTTTTTCTTCTAAGAGGAATGTAAATAAACATTTTTACAAATATGTATTTAAAGTAAATAATATTATAATCTTTTTAAGGGGCGTTGATAAAATTACTAGCCTCGGTTTCTCGAGACTTTTAATAACTGTCAACTTTAACGGTGCTTAAACTACGACTAAGTTACACTTTCCTGTGAAATAGTTTCAATACCTTTTAAAGATGTCAAAAGGAAATTTAAAGTAAACGACTGTAAAGTTAACGGCTGTTAAAGTTAACAATCGATAAAAACCTACAGAATTCTATGTGCCATTCCTGAATTATTTTTTAGGAATTCAACAGTCGTTAAAAATCTTGGGAAACCGAGTGTGATCAATTTAATACAATTCTGGGCAATTACAAAACTAAATAAAATGCTTGTGATTTTAAAGCTAGATGGCGACGTGTACAGTACCGTACAAATTTCCAACGAAGTTCCTCGCGGTCCATGGGTGGAGTGACGTGATAGAAATCGTCACATGCAGCATTGTGTTTTGTTACGATTTCTGTCATGTCACTCTAAACATTAGTAACAAAGAACTTCAATTCAGAAAAAATATTTTAAAGGAAAAATAGCATTCAAAAATTTTCACTTGCGGCGAGGCTTGATGCTATTTTTCCTTTAAAATAAATTTTCTAAATAAAATAGCCTTGAGCTACATACAAAAATTAAAAAGAAACTTCAATTCAATAAAAAAAAATCGTTCGGCATTGCACACAGCGCCATCTAGCCCAGGCTTGTACTATGGTGACCAAATAACAGATAAAATATATGTTTATAGGGTTCGAAGGTTAAAAATTATAGAGTTTTGTAAATTGCCTTGAATTACAAAAATGTGCTCTTGCTAAACCCATTTTGAGATAACTTTTTCATAAAAATAGAAACAGATCTTGGACAGGTAGGAAGTTTAAGGTACTTTGTAGTTTACACTTTGGTTTAAATTACATTTTTTTATATTAAGGGGAAAGTCTACCTTACTCCCTACTATTTTCTCCATACCAACGTAGTCGACTGTTTCCTCCCTGGTTATAGACATTAGAGAAAATATGTTTATGCCGTAAAACCTATCTGCCATGAACATTACGCATGCGCGTGCTACGTTTTGATTTTTTTAATAATTTTGTTCTATTTTTTTTTTTAATTTATTTCTATTCTAACTAGAAATAAAAGTATGGCATGGTCATGGCAGATATAGATTTATGACATAATAGTAGATTGTATAACAAGGGAGCAAAATAGTATTTTTACGGCGAGGGCGTTACTTTGAATCACGAGCAAAGCGAAGAATTCTAGAATAGAATCCCGAGCGTAGCGAGGGATTCTAACGTAGAATTCTGAGCGCAGCGAGGGATTCAAAGTATACATCGCCCGAGGCAAAAATAATTTGCTCTCGAGTCATATACTCTACTTTTCATCCCCTTTCTATGAGAAAATAAATAAGATATGGTGTTACGTAATTCGTGAATATACCTATTTACTTAAACAAAAATGTTGGGTATAAAATTTTAATATCACGTTTATTATACAGAAGCCCTCTATAAATATTCATTGCTTGTTATAGCGGCTACAGAAATACATCTGTGAAAATTTCATATAAATACTAAAAAAAATAAGCAAAATAAATAAAACAAATGAAACAAATGAAACTAATGAAACTAATGAAACTAATGAAACTAATGAAACCAATGAAACTAATGAAACTAATGAAACTAATGAAACTAATGAAACTAATGAAACAAATGAAACGAATGACACTAATGAAACTAATGAAACAAATAAAACTAATGATACTAATGAAACTAATGAAACTAATGAAACTAATGAAACTAATGAAACTAATGAAACAAATGAAACAAATGAAACTAATGACACTAATGAAACTAATGACACTAATGAAACAAATGAAACTAATGAAACTAATGAAACTAATGAAACTAATGAAACTAATGACACTAATGACACTAATGAAACTAATGACACTAATGAAACTAATAAAATAAATAAATTCTGTGAACAACACACAGCGCCATCTAGCCCCGTGGTAAGCGACTAAGCTTGTGTTACGGTGACTCAACACATATCAGCCAGTAATTCATATAATTTACGTTTGTTATCTATGAATGATACATATGTTCCAAATTCAAATTTACTTTGCTCCCGGCTGTTTTATTTTGCTCCCGGCTGTTTTATTTTGCTCCCGGCTGTTTTACTTTGCTCCCGGCTGTTTATCTTAACAGAAAAGAGCTACTATGATCCAACTTATAGAGGATCAAAGCGACACTTTTTGAATAGAAGGAATGAAAACATATTTGCTCTAATGTCTTTATCCAGGGGGGAAACAGTCGACTACGTTTGTATGGAGAAAGAGTTATTAAGAGAATTGGTTGACCTTTCCTCTTAATAAGTTGGGATGACTTACAATAGTAGTTTTTGAAAATAGTTTCTTTTGTATTTAAATAACTTTATTTCATATTATATTTTTGTTTAGTGGACCCTATTCGAGAAACGTAAATGCTAAAAACTAGCTGTGCCCCGCGTCTTTACCTGCTTTAGAGAGATAAAAAAAGTACCCTATGTCTAATCGCAATTAGTCTAGCCGTTCTTGACACATACATTTTGAGTATCTCTTATACGCTTTCACGCAAAAAGCATTAATTCGATTTCGATGAAATTTGGTACGTCGATAGTTGAAATCCTGGAAAATTACAACGTAGGCTATTTTATTTAGTTACGCAGACAAAACCGCGGGATGCTGCTAGTAATTAAAAATTTTCATTAATTGAGATCAAAGGTTAACTTAAAGCTTGATGAGGTTTTTTTTTTACCCCATCAACCCCATCTAATTTGAATGGAAAACACTGGAAATTAAGTAATTAATTTTAGGATAAAACGTATTCGAGTTTAAGTCACAGGATAAAATAGAACTGGGATTAGATAATAGTATAATCTGTGATATGATAAGGAAATCACTTCTGGATAATTTTTAAATTCGGAAAATCGCAATACGATTTTAACAGCCGAATTCAGAAACCCACTTAAAATTTGAATTACTTAAATAATTGAGCAGCTTCTAAATTTAAAAATCGTATGAGATTTCTCAGATTGAGCGCTGCTTATTTGATTAAGTAGAACTCAAATTTTAAGTAGCGTTTCTGTATTCGGCCGTAATTTCCTTAAGGTAAAGTTTTACTTTATCCTAACAGACGTTATCCAGTATTAGTTTCATCTTCTTCTAACAGACGTAATCCAGTATAAGTTTTATGTTCTTCTAACAGACGTCATCCAAATATTATATTTTATTTTTAAGTGCTTAGGCCTGCACTGCCAGACGTTATCCAGTATAAGTTTTTTCTTCTTCTAACAGACGTTTTCCAGTACATATAAGTTTTATCTGCTCCTCACAGACATTATCCAGTATATGTTGTTACCTTATCCTAACAGACGTTATCCAGTATAAGTTGTTACCTTATCCTAACAGACGTTATCCAGTTGAAGTTTTTTCTAACAGACATTATCCAGTTGAAGTTTTTTCTAACAGAAATTATCCAGTTTAAGTCTCTCCTAACAGACATTATCCAGTTTAAGTCTCTCCTAACAGACATTATCCAGTTTAAGTATCTCCTAACAGACGTTATCCAGTTTAAGTTTTACCTTCTCCTAGCCACATCGAACTGTTTCACCGCGTCTGGTATCGCGTTAGGTTCCACGGGAACTAACGACATTAGTTCCTCGAGACTCTTCACGTAGTGCAATTTGGAGAAGAATTTCGAACTGAAAAGATAAAAGTTTATTTTTGTATTTCTTGATCCCACTAAAATACTAAATAAACGTACACAAATTGGGAAGACCCAAGAAGTGCTGGCTTGACGTTGTAAGATCGGATATGCGTGCAAATGGCCTCACTACACGGGATGCCGAAGATCGTGCGAAGTGGAGACGAAAAAGTAGGAAAGCGGACCCCGGGCTGAGAGAGGGATGCAACCGGGAACATTGGGTTTAAGAAACTTTATTCTCATAAGTATTTATAATTCACTTATACGAGAAATGCTTATGAAACTAATTTACTTAATAATAAATAAAATAAATAAATAAAAATAAAAAGCCTTTTAATTGCTCCTAAGTCTAAGTATACAGTTTTGTTTAGTGTGTTAGTACTTAAGTAAGTATATTGAATTTTTGTTAGTATATGTTAGTAGAATATTGTTTATTTTATTCGATTTCTTGAATAGGAACCCCCGTGCGGGTAAAGGCCTCCTCCAGGTTGTGCCAGTTTTCTCTGTCTTGAGCCAGTCTAAACCAGTGTTCGCCGGCGATATTACGGATGTCGTCGGACCAACGTTTGAGCGGTCGACCTTGTTTGCGCTTTCCGTTTCCTGGTCCTTTCCACTCTGTGACCACTTTAGTCCAGCGCCCATCCTCGTATCTCGCTACATGACCGGCCCACTTCCATTTCAGTCTTCTCACGTGTTGTATAGCGTCTCTGACTTGAGTACGCTTCCGAATTTCTTCATTTCTGATCCTATCTTTTAGTTTTATACCTAGTAGACTTCTTTCCATCGCTCTTTGGCAAATCGACAATCTATCAGCGTTAGCTTTAGTTAAAGACCAGGTCTGGCAGCCATAAGTCAATGTTGGTAGAATGGTGGAGTCCATCAGTCTCCGTTTATGAGTAATAGGTAGCTTGGCTTTAAATAAGTTTTTCAAGGACCAGTAACGTTTCCAGGCCAGTGCTATTCGTCTGTCTATTTCTTCCGAGTCGATCTCTCCAAACGATACCAGTTTGCCTAAATATATGTAGTTGTTCACGTACTCTATTGCTTCACCCTCGACGCTAATAGTAGGCCTCTTATAATTTGTTATTATTTTTGTCTTATCAAAGTTTATTTCGAGACCGACCCTCATGCTATGTTGATGTAATGCTGTTAGCATATCTTGTATGTCTCTAGCGGTATTACTAAAAAGTACTAGGTCGTCTGCGAACCTTAAATGGGTTAGCTGTCTATTTCCGATATTTATGCCTCCTTGTTTCCAGTTGATATCGTGTAGTATCAGCTCTAGTACCGCTATGAATATTTTTGGCGAAAGAGGGTCCCCTTGTCTGGTTCCTCGTTCAATTGCGAACAGTGGGCCCTTTCTGTCAAGCTTTAGTCTGCTTCTGCACTTACTATAAATATTCATTATTATGTTTATGTACGTAACGTCAACTTCATGATACCTAAGCGCCTCGACTATAGCGTTATGGGAGATAGAGTCGAATGCTTTTTTGTAGTCGATAAAGGCTAGGTATAGAGGCCTTTTAAATTCTTTGTATTTTTCCAGTACTTGACATAACACATGAATGTGATCAATAGTAGAGAATGTTGGTCTAAAGCCAGCCTGCTCTATTGGTTGCTTAGTTTCGATTTGTGGACCAATTCTTTTCAGGAGACATTGTGAAAATAGTTTGTAGAGATTTGACATGAGACTAATTGGTCTATAATTTGATACACAGGCAGGGTCTCCTTTTTTGTAGAGTAAAGTTATTTCCGATTCTCCCCATTGCGTCGGAACGATCTCCTCCTGTAGTATGTCGTTGAATAGTCTGTTTAGTAGTCCCAATAAATGATCTTCTCCTATTTTTATGGCTTCGTTACTGATAAGATCCGGTCCAGGGTTTTTGTAGTTATTAAGTTTTCTGATGGACAGTTGTATTTCTTTACCGGAAAAATATTGTGGTTTCACGTTTACAACATTGTTTGCTAATCTTGTGTATTTTCTTGTATTCGTTTCGTCTTTTTGTTCATAAAGGTGTTTGTAAAAATCCGTAGCCGTTACAATCAAATCTTTTCTGTTTTCTGCCGTTTTTTGTTCTGTTGTTAATTTCGGTATCCATGATTTATTTTTATAAAGTTTTTTATGAACTCTTTTTATTCCGCTAGTTTGCTCTATACATTTCTCATATCTTTTTAACTTATACCTGTCATAGTCGTCTTGTATTGTTCTTGGTATTATTCTATATAGCTCTTTTAATTCATTTTTTTCATTTATAGTTCTCTCTGTCTTTTGTCGTAGAGTGTGTCTTCTCGATACAAGGGACTTGATGTTGTCGGATAACTTGAAGGATTCTCTCTGTTTTGACACTTGTGATTCAATTAAGCTTTCCGATATTGAGTTTATTAGGATATTATAGAGTTGTTGTATAGTTAATTTATTTATATCAGTTGATTCAAGTTTGTTGAGCTTTTCTTCCAATGTTTTGTTATATCTTATTTGTTCTTTGTTTGATTGTAACTTTGATCTGGATTGTGCAAATTTCTTTCTGTTTTTTCGTTTTTCGTTTATCGTTATTGTGGCCCTAAGTAATCTGTGATCAGATGGAAACGATACTTTTCGAAGGACCTCGACGTTAGTGAAGTAGTGTTTTTTATTTGATAGAATGTAGTCAATTTCATTTTTAGTGTACCCATCTGGGGAAATCCAAGTCCATCTTTGATTTTCTTTTTTTTTGTACATTGTATTTAGTATTGACAACTCTTGGTCTATAGCAAACCGTTTCAGTCTCTCGCCACGTTCGTTACAGGCCCCTGAACCATATTTTCCGATAACGGATCCTATTTCTACGGGCGAAATACCAATCTTCGCGTTGAAATCGCCTAATATAATTATGTTCTCTGTTGATTTTTCTTTCGCTCTATCTAGATCTTCATAAAATTGGTCGATTTCTATTTCACTGGACTTCTCCATCGGGGCATAGATTTGCACGATCGAAACTTGAGTGTACCCAATCTGTATGTTCAAAACTGCGACCTTTTAAGATATCGCAAAAAATCCAATTATTTTTGATTTGTGTTCTTTTTTCACTAAGAAGCCCACACCTCTATGGCCTTCAGACTCTCCGTAGTGGTAAAATATACACCAATTTAATTCTTCAATCTTTAAACCTTTTCTCTTCACTTCGGACAGTCCTATAACGTCCCATTTCACCTTCTCTAGGGCGTATTCAAGTTGTAGCATTCGATTTTCTTTTTTCAGGGATCTTACATTGTAGGTACATATGTAAAATTGTTTTATTGTATTTAAACCGTAGTTTGAGGTACCTGTATAATATTTCTGGGTATTTTGTCCTGGAGGGTTGTAGTCATACTCTTCCTCGGTGACAAGCCGTGTTGGAAGACGTGCTGGAGGGGGCGCTGGTTGCTATTTTTTAGTCTGAGATACGAAATCTTTCATATTTACCCTTTTTTTTGGATTGTTTTTACTATATTCTCCTTTACCGTTTACTGGAATATCAGGTGAGGTGGACATGTTACGCTTTTGGTTAGTGATGTTTCCCGTATCTTGGGAGCATCCAGACGAACTTGAGTTGTTTACCGGTGTCGATAACAAAGTTTCTCCTTGTTTCTTGTCTAGGTATATTAATTTATCATATCTTAAAGCTACTTTTTTACCCTTCTCTCTTTCCGATTTGGCAATAATTTGAAGTTCTTTTCTTTTCAAGAGTATATTTTGTGGGAAGTCTTCTTTAACATAATGCGTAGTTTTTATAGTTCTAGATTCTCTCAAAATAGTTAATTTTTTGCCAAATGTTGTAAGAGTAACCACAACAGGTCGGGGTTTTCCGCTTATTTTTCCAATTCTGTAAATATTTTGTATTTCTGTATCTTCACATCTGACCTGAAATTCATCGTTTATAATATCCAGTACTTTTTTCTGTAATTCAAAGCTCTCGCCCTCCTGTATTCCGAAAAATACTAAGTTCCTCTTTCTAAAGTTTTTTTCCATTGTTTCTATAGTTTTTTGTTGTTTTTGTATTTTATCTTCTAACTCCGTTTGCTTTTCTGATATCTCCTGAAGTTTTGCATTGACTGTAGAGTCTATTTTGTCTAATATTTCTTCCCTTAGTTCTTGGACGGCTATTTTTTGGGTTTTCTGTTCTTCCCTAATTTCCAAAAGTATTGCTCTCATTTCTTCCATTTTTGTTTATTTGTTTTTTAATTTATGTAAACAAAAACTACTTAATTATTTGCGCCCTCTATTTTTGGTTGAAGTAACTTGGTTAGGTATCGCCCTCTGGTAGCAGTTAGTTGATATTTAGTTTTCGGCGCCCTCTATGACCAAGTAGCGATACATGAAACCAGTGGTGCCCTCTGTTGTCGAGTAGCGAACTTTGTACTTTTTTATTGAGATTTTGGTCCACTATTATCTAAAGGTTCTTGAGTAATCCGTTAGATGTCGCTGATTTCAATGATTGAATGATTTTTGGACTCACAATGACATCGCAGTTTGGATATTTTTGAGGTTATATTTTGTATTTTTATCAGTATCTTTTCTTAGCGCAGTTTATACGAGTTTCTTGTATTTATTATTTGATTTTTACTTAAATACACTTCTTGTTTTTTGATGTCCAAATCGATTTTTAGCTTTTTAGTTGAGTTATCAAATTTTTTGTCGATATTGTTGCTAGTCACTTTTTCACTATTTACACGCAAAATCTCTCTTGTCCTTCACATTTCACTGATTTATTAGAGTATTTAGCACTTTATTTTAATAACTGATCACTATTCTAACGTTTATTTGTATTTTTAAATTCACTTTATATGCGCAGTCGATGTAAACAACAGGACAGCAGCGCCCTCTTCCTTTTACTTAATAGTAGTCTATATTTTATATAGAACTGTGGCGGACGCCCATAGAATCAACTAGATGGCGTTACTAGTATGAAATCCTGAATCGCGCTATCAACATTCTTTCCGAGATAAGCTCATATACAACTCCCGATGAGACATCGTCGGGCCGCGGCCTACCGGGCAAAACCAACTGCCTGGTGGAAGATCTTCCCTTTGGAGGTACACATCATCTCGTACCCCCAAAGAACATCGTGAGGATAATGATATAACTCACCTGACGAAGACTTTCGTGACTACAACAAAGGACTTCAGCCAAAACGTTGGATGTACTAGATACAGGTGTTTCAAACTTTTTCGTAATCTGAAATAAACAGTATTCGTAAATATTAGGATTTATTTCATTTTTTATGTTGTTTAAAAATATTTTCTATGGTGTATAACTAAACAGTCGTTTTTCCATGCCAATGTTGCCTGTAAGATATCGCTTTGCAATAAGGTCGCCTATTTGTTTAGTTTTAAAATCATTAGAGTAATTACTCGATTCGTCTATAAATACGGAGGTAAGTGTAAAGTTGGTATATACAACATACATTCTGTATATTCTTATAGTATATTAATATATAATATATTATATATCTATACATATATTTTAGTGATACTTGTTTGATATGACGGACTTCATAGCCGTTTAGTTATGTAAATGCGGAGACATATAAATGGTGTTTAGTTGTAAGTGTAGTTTTTAGGGTTCCGTACCCAAAGGGTAGAAACGGGACCCTATTACTGAGACTTCGCTGTCTGTCTGTCTGTCTGTCTGTCTGTCTGTCTGTCCGTCCGTCCGTCCGTTCGTCCGTCCGTCCGTCCGTCCGTCCGTCCGTCCGTCCGTCCGTCCGTCCGTCCGTCACCAGGCTGTATCTCATGAACCGTAATAGCAAGACGGTTGAAATTTTCACAGAAGATGTATTTCGGTTGCCGCTACAACAAATACTAAAAACAAATTAAAACAAATATTTAAGGGGGGCTCCCATACAACAAACGTGTTTAAAAACTACAAGGGAATCGAGTAGGTCGTGAAATTCAAAATGGCCGCCCTGTCTGTCAAATATACCAGTCTGCCTTCACTTACCAAAGAGTTTCTTAAAAAAGTTTCAGATTTTCTTTGTGCCAAAGTTTTTTATTTTTTTGAGTATGAAGGGAGTAAGGATCGAAGCTAAATATTTCACATTTTCCTATCAAATTTATTTTTTTCAAAATTGGATGTACCTAAATCTTTTTAGGGTTCCGTACCCAAATGTCATAGTGGTACGGAACCCTTCGTGTGCGAGTGTCGCACTTACCCGGGTTTTTATATAGTTTTAGTCACTGTTTGTCTTCCGAATAAAATAAAATAAATACATACCGTCTGTCAATAAGCTTGTAACACTCGTGTAGCCAGTGGAAGGTGGGCAGGCGGCGGCGGGAGGCGGACCCGTGCAGGTACACTAGTATGTACTCCTCCGTCACCAGCCGCTCCAGCGTCCAGATTACGTAGCTGTTTGTATGGAAATATGATGATTGAGACTTAAGGTCATAGCCCACTTACACGACTCTGCTCGAATGCTCCCACCCGGCAAAAATAATATTATTCAAATATGGGCTTTAAATATTGCTCTTTAGATATATTTTACATTGACTGACGAGCAGTCTGACGGCGGTAAGCTCGCTGAAACAGAGCTGTCTGCTAATTTATGATGCCAATGTTAAATATATCTAAAGAGCAATATTTTAAGCCCATATTTGAATTATATTATTTTTGCCGGGTGGGAGCAGAGTCGTGTAAGTGGGCTATGACCTTTAAACTCATTTTTCGGTTTTAATCGCGTGGTGTTTATTACTTTTAGCATTGCTTTAATGGTCAACGTTTCGAGATTTTAAAGGTATCTTCTTCAGGATTGAGGAAGTAATAAACACCAATGGCCTTATTTATAAACACGAAGTAAGGTCGGAGTAGGGAGAACATGCTTTGCCTTTTTCCATGACAAGAACAGAAAAAAAGTGGTTTTATTCCGACCTTATTCCACGTTTATTAATAAAGCTACAAGCTATTTAAACCGAAAAATAAGTTTAATTTCAAGCCAACAACATCGCGAAAACAGAAGAATAAAATCAATGTGATGATTACTTTATCTTTCTAAACATAATAAAATTCAAAACCTGGGAGGCTACCGCGGATATATACCGTCGCACGTCGCTTCAACTCGACAGTCCACTCGCTGTCAAAATGACAGTTGACAGCAACAAAACGCGTTCCGTTTCACACTTGTTTCGAGACACTTATTTACTGATATTTAATGAATATTAAAAGGTATTGAAAAGACAATTGTTATTTTAATTTGTAAAAAAATGTAAATTACTTCCATTTAAAAGTATTTAGAATATATTTCATTAAATATCAGTAAATAAGTGTCTCGAAACTAAGTGTGAAACGGAACGCTTTTGACAGCTGTTTGCTGTCAACTGTCATTTTGACAGCGAGTCGACTGTCAGTTGAAAGCGACGATACATCCGCGGTAGGGACTTTCGGCGGGAAAGCGGAGACAACATGTCGTGCTCCAATTTTATTTTCGTTAAACTATGTTGTAAACTCGGTTAAATTGTGTAATTTTGGTGGAATCTTATTCAATTTAGTTCCGTGAATGTGCACAAGTGTAGTGAAAACAAAATTGAGTGTTAAAGTGTTAAACATTGACTTTCCGTCGTTCGCGCCGAAGCTCCTTGAAGGGTATAGTAAAGGTGCCACCGCTTTACCATAGCCCCTGACTTGAAACTATAGGCCCGATCGGGCTAATTTCATGCAAAATACTTGATACTGGCAAGATGTACGACGCCAAAACTATAATAAGAAGAAACTTGAAATATTCTAAAACTTGACCCAAATTGGCCATATCGGTCTCAGACCGAAATAAATAAAAAAAAATTCGGGGTAGCCTCGCTGGGAGGCTACCGCGGTTGTTCCGTCGGCATCGGCATCGGATTCATTTGACAGTTGACAGCCGAATTTCGAACTGCGAAAATTTCAAATCGACGCGTCGATTACTCATATCGATGCCGAAGCCAAATTGAATGAATGAAACACAGACAGAATTGAATTCAATTGAAGATTTTGACAGAAAATCTTCAAATCGACGGCTGACTGCCACGGATGAGCGGTTTTAAAATTGAAAACCCCGCTGTCAAAGATGTCAAACTACCGCGTCGGCATCGAGTTGATGTCAACGGAACAACCGCGGTAGCTTCCCTGACTCCTGACTGATTGATTGCTAGATATTAGTTGATCGTTAGATACTAGTTATTTATATTTTTCTTTCAATTGTATTTGGATGTTGGTGTTGCAATAAAGAATAAGTCTATCTATCTATTGATCGATTGACTGACCGAAAGAGATCGCTTTTAGCGATAAGGCCGCCCATTGTACCTATTCTAAAATTAGCTGTCAGTTTTTTGTTGTAGTAATGTGTTTAGTAAATTTTTGGTGCAATAAAGTTATTATCTATTTAGCTATCTAAACGAGTGAAGTATATATAGTTACAGGAACAAGTTATCCATGACGTAGGTGTAGTCGGGGCGGGAGTTGTCCGGCAGGTGGCACGCACTGAACACGATGAGAGCCGCCCCGCCGCCCGAGTAGCCGCCGTGCGAGATGACACGCTTGTACGGCTCTATCACCTGACGAACCAGAACCAAATGTTTGTCGTGTTAGTATAAATATTGGATTATAATTACTTAGATTTATGTAACTTAAGAGGACAGTCTCCATACAAACGTAGTCGACTGTTTCCTCCTTGGATAAAGACATTAGAGCAAATATGTTTATGCCATAAAACCTATATCTGTCATGATATGAGGACATCGTATAGAATAGTTTGAGGGCAAAAAATCAAAAGGTATTTTGAATTATTTTTATTTTCTAATTAGAATAGTTATAAAATAAAAAAAAATAGATATGGCATAAACATATTTGCTCTAATGTCTTTATCCAGGGAGGAAACAGTCGACTACGTTTGTATGAAGAAAGAGTATGGAGACTGTCCTCTTAAGTATTAATATACCTAATTTTATACTACATTATTGTATGCTCGAAACGAGTAGGCTGTGCACTAATATAGTACACTAGCTGCGTCCCGCGGTTTCACCCGCGTAAGTCCCGATCCCGTGGGAATATCGGGATCAAAAGTAGCCTATAGCCTTCCTCAATAAATGGACTATCCAACACTGAAAGAATTTTCCAAATCGGACCAGCGCAGCGGTTCCTGAAATTAGCGCGTTCAAACAAACAAACAAACTCTTCCGCTTTATAATAGTAATAGATATTTAAGACCAATGTACCTACACAGTTTGATCAATAAATGATTCTTGTTCTTAACGATTTCTTAGTAAGTCTACTCCCATACAAACGTAATCTACTGTTTTCTCCCTGGTTAACCCTTTTTTCAAATAAAACCTATATCTGTCATGACCATGCTCCTACGTTTTGGTTTGGTGTTCATTTCATAGTTTTGCGAGTGTTATCGCAGGCCTTTGCGTATTGGCTTCGGCACCATGCCCATAGCGCAATTGTTATCTCTGATAGCAGTCGTTAGGTCAACGTTAGAACAATTCTTACACTAGGTGAGACACACCACTATACGATAAGAAGAGGAAGTGATGTTTACTACATCTACACTAATATTAGGTCCTTACATATGAAATTGGCGTTTTGTCGTACTGGCCACTTTGATCTCAAATATCTTTTCTTTGGTTAGGGATTTCAATTTCAAATTAGACAGCTATTTATTCATACATTTGTATTTTGAAAACCGTAATTCATTTGTTTTGTCCTCGTTTGGTTTTTTCTTTGCGTCACGCAGTTTATAAAATGGAAAACTTGAAATATCGCGTTATTTACGAGTACGAGTTCCACCGTGGTACCAGTGCTGCAGAAACGGCTCGAAGGATTAATGATGTGTATGGCGGCGGTGCACAGTGGGCTGAAACGGGAAATCAGCGGACTTAGGAATCAAAGTTGATAATTCTATTTTTTTTAAATGGTGATCGATAGAGATAATTAATACAATAAAAAATTGTTCTACAAGAATTCTTAAATATGAATAATTCTCGAGGAAATCGACTTTGTGTGAAAAAAATGTATGAAACGACATATGTTTTGGTCTCTAGCTTCCAACTTATGGTCGATCCCGCACTTTGGGCAGCAATTTATTATAGTATAGGTCTTTACCTTTCACCTGACACCAAAAAGTCCTGCCCCGACCCGCCCTTTCGGAAAATAGAAGCGATTGAAAATGTTGTGTTTTCAAGTTACCATTTACGACCAAATCTTTACAAATTGTATTTTGTATGTTTTTGGATGTGACTAGTATATCATAAAACAATGATATGACACCTATTCTACATAACTTTTTGAAAATCGTACAATTTCGAGTTAAGCTAAATGTTTTTAAACATTGAAAAAAATAACATAGTAATGTAGTAGCAAGGTAAACAACCTCTTCCAAGTATAGATATACTTAGTGAAGTAACAATAGGTAAGTACTTCACTAAATAACAATAGGTAGCCTATCTACCTATTGTATCGTAGTACTTCAGTCTTAATAATAAGACCCACTTATTATTACGTTTCTAGGAAATTGCGGCATCCTTCAAAGACTACCTGTGATAATGAGTGTCCTTGCGGTTTTACTGATGAGTTGTAAAAGGGGATTAGATAGGTACTTTATGAATATGGCATGTTAGGTAGGTTGTTGGGGGTGCGACTATTTAAGGGATGTAATGTAATTGCAACAGTCATTCGGATTTTGTCATTTGTCCCATAAACATTTCAATATTCGTGGTGATAATGGAGAATTTAGTGAACAATATTGACCTGTTTGTGTTGATGAGAACTGAATTAGACTCGTTTTCAGACTCTGCAAAACTTTTTGAACTTTTAAAGGAGAGATTGGGAAAAGAGATCAATGAAGAAGAAAGTGGACAGTTAGTTAAGTTTTGCCAGAAATATTCATCGAAAATAGTTTTGAAGTGGCGGAAGGCAAATAGGACCCTACAAAGATTTTTAAAAATACACCGAGATTGGTTGGAGAGTTCAATAGAGTGGCCGAATGTAGTGTGTTCTCGAGAAAATGTGCATGAAATTCTTCAAGAAATTGACCCGGTTGATGCTCAGAAAGAAAATGTTCAACCTAGCACTTCGGGAGCATCTACTTCGACCTTCACACCCAGAAAGCAGTTTGAAAATTTGGGTGAACGGCAAAAGAGAAGGCGTATAAGTCATTCACTTGACAAATCGCTTTCGTCTGAAGAATCGGGTGCTACTGCAGTGAGGGCCTTTCGTAACAGTGGAGAATTACGAGTAAGCAAAATTTTAGATCACCTTATGAAACACCCAGAAGATGCAGCTAAAGTAGAAGCGAGTTTAAAGGGAAAGAAAAGAGAAGAAGCCTACACTCCCGATAAGGCTTTGGGTCTTCTTGTATCCCTTAAACTATCTAAGTGGCAGTATATAAATTTAAGGGACTCTGCAAGTGAGCAAGGATGCGAAGTTTATCCATCCTATTATGCGATAAAACAAGCAAAAGAAGATTGTTATCCGCCCAAAAAAGACATCAGCATAAGTGAAGATGGCGCTCAAATTAAATTACAGGCACTTTTGAACTTAACCATCACACGAATAATGGAAGCTAATAACATTCAAGCAGATTCCCGTGCAGAGTTGAAGCTTACTAGCAAATGGGGATTCGATGGAGCTTCAGGGCAGAGTAATTATAAACAAAGAGGAGAATTCGACGATTCCAGCATTTTTATGGCTAGTTTGGTACCTCTTCAGCTGCACAATGAAGAAAATATCGTGATTTGGGAAAACGACAGACCTTCATCTACATTTTACTGCCGTCCAATATCTTTTAAATATATAAGAGAAACCAAAGAAGTGGTAACAACAGAGATGAATAGAATAAAGAAGGAGATCGCAACACTGATGCCCACAATTTACAAAGAGACAACGATTGGCCACAATTTATTACTTACTATGATTGACGGTAAGATTACCTCAATCATATCCGAGACGTCTTCTGCAGCTTGCGATATATGTAGTGCCAGGCCATCGGAGATGAACGATTTAGAAGCGGTAAGGAGGAAACCAAAGAATGAGGATATATACCAGTACGGACTATCTTCATTACACGGCTGGATAAGATGTATGGAATGCCTTCTTCATATAGGTATAAATCATCTACTTTTTGTCAATATAAGAAAGTTGCATTTTTGTTTAGATATTCAATAGTAATTGTGTTTGTTTTGTTGCAGCTTACAGGCTTGATTTTAAAAAATGGAGTGCCAGAGGAGATCTTCGAGCCGTGTTAACACAAAGAAAAGAAGCAATTCAAAAAGAATTTAAGGAAACTTGTGGCCTACATATTGACATCGTGAAGCAGGGAGCGGGTACTACCAATGATGGAAACACGGCGAGAAGATTTTTTAGAGATTTTAAGACAAGTGCACGAATCACAGGTCTTAATGAAGATTTAATTGAAAGGTTTTACGTTATTCTCCAAACCATTGCGTCTGGAGAACACGTGAATGTTTCAAAATTTTCACAGTTTTGCCAAGAGACAGCAGACAATTATGTTCGATTGTACCCATGGTATTATATGCCATCTAGCGTGCATAAATTACTTATGCATGGAGCTAACATTATTGAACATTTTGGTTTGTTGCCTATTGGTAAGCTTTCAGAAGAAGCATCAGAAGCCCGTAATAAAGATTTTAGAAAATTCAGAGAGGGTCATTCTAGAAAAAATAGCAGGGTTGCGACAAATGAGGATATTCTCCATAACCTTCTTTTGTCTTCCGATCCAAAGCTTAGCATTATAAGACCGCGAATGAGCCAGAAAACTAGAATGTCTCTCTCTCCAAAATGTCTTGATCTCCTGATGCCTCTTCTGAATGAAACTCCTGAAACAGAATTTATTGATGTAAGTAATTTCCAAGATAGCGATTCTGAATAGAATAATTTGTTGATTTTAGTTTTCTTAAATTGTTATATTTATTGATCTTGTATTTGTATTTCTTATTTTTAGTTTGCATTTATTTATATCTTGTGAATATATTACGGAGGGCGCGTTCCGAAACCACAGTAGTATCGTAGTTGACGTTTTAAATTATCATGTATATGTATACATTGCTCTATATGAATTTGAATTGAATTCAGTGTAAGTTAGCGTTATTTATAAGCATTAATTTAGTTAACTTTGTTCATATATTGTTAATAGATGTCCCTATATATATGTATATTTCTGTTGTAACTTTTTATTATAGACACACAAACATATTTTTCTTTTTCATTATTACACCCCAGTTCCTAATTACCTTAAACTATACTCATCTAAATCACTATAATATTTTATCATGGTATCTTATTAGATACCATTAATATATACGGTATTTCTATTGAAATACCGTATATATTTATTTACCTATACTAGTATCTACTGGATGGTTGGACTCATCAACTCATCAGTAAAACCGCAAGGACACTCATTATCACAGGTAGTCTTTGAAGGATGCCGCAATTTCCTAGAAACGTAATAATAAGTGGGTCTTATTATTAAGACTGAAGTACTACGATACAATAGGTAGATAGGCTACCTATTGTTATTTAGTGAAGTACTTACCTATTGTTACTTCACTAAGTATATCTATACTTGGAAGAGGTTGTTTACCTTGCTACTACATTACTATGTTATTTTTTTCAATGTTTAAAAACATTTAGCTTAACTCGAAATTGTACGATTTTCAAAAAGTTATGTAGAATAGGTGTCATATCATTGTTTTATGATATACTAGTCACATCCAACAACATACAAAATACAAAAAAGAGCGGTGTTTGTCTAGTGGTAGATACCCCGGCTTTCATTCTGAGAGTCGTGGGTTCGAATCCAGACAGACCGCGCACCAATGTCTTTTTCTTTAAGAAAAAGGTATGTGCGCTAATAACATCGCTCTTACGGTAAAGGAAAAACATCGTGAGGAAACCAACATGTCCTAGGACTCACCACGGTCCGAAGACATGGGATATTCAGTGTTTTCTATGTATCATATGTATGTATTTACAAAAAAAAAAAAGTATAATATGTAGTATATCCGTTGTCTAGTACCCATAGTACAAGCCTAGTGCTTAGTTTGGGGCTAGATTGCGCTGTGTGTAACGTCGTGCAATATTTATTTATTATTTATTTTATTAATTTGTAAAGATTTGGTCGTAAATGGTAACTTGAAAACACAACATTTTCAATCGCTTCTATTTTCCGAAAGGGCGGGTCGGGGCAGGACTTCTTGGTGTCAGGTGAAAGGTAAAGACCTATACTATAATAAATTGCTGCCCAAAGTGCGGGATCGACCATAAGTTGGAAGCTAGAGACCAAAACATATGTCGTTTCATACATTTTTTTCACACAAAGTCGATTTCCTCGAGAATTATTCGTATTTAAGAATTATTGTAGAACAATTTTTTATTGTATTAATTAGCTCTATCGATCACCATTTAAAAAAAATAGAATTATCAACTTTGATTCCTAAGTCCGCTGATTTCCCGTTTCAGCCCACTGTGCGGTGTCGCAAAAGAAAACACAGTGCGTTTTTGGTTCCAACGTTTTCGTTCTGGAAATTTCGAACTGCAGAACAAGCCCCGTGGACGGCCGGAGACTAAAGTTGCTAATGAAGAATTGAAAGCTATTGTGAAAGCAGATCCATCGCAAACCACGTCCGAGTTAGCTGCAGGCTGCGGTGTTAGTGATAAAACTGTTTTAATCCACTTGAAGCAAATTGGAAAGGTGAAAAAGCTTGAAAGGTGGGTAGTGGGTATACCTCATGAATTGAGTGCAGCAAACCGACAAACGCGCGTCAACTGCTGCGTTACATTACTCAACCGGCACAATAATGAAGGGATTTTAAATCGGATCATTACCTGTGATGAAAAGTGGATCCTGTACGATAATCGGAAACGCTCATCGCAATGGCTGAATCCTGGCGAACCAGCCAAATCCTGCCCTAAGCGAATATTGACTCAAAAAAAGTTACTTGTGAGCATTTGGTGGACTAGTGCCGGTGTCGTTCACTACAGCTTTCTTAAATCTGGCCAGACGATTACAGCAGATATCTATTGTCAGCAACTGCAAACCATGATGGAAAAGCTAGCTGCTAAACAACCGAGGTTGGTCAATCGCTCTAGGCCACTGCTGCTTCAGGACAACGCTAGACCACACACTGCACAACAGACGGCTGCCAAATTAGAGGAGCTTCAATTGGAATGTCTAAGACATCCACCGTACTCCCCGGACCTGGCTCCAACAGATTACCATTTTTATCGAAATTTGGATAACTTCTTGCAAGGGAAAAAATTCAACTCCGATGGGGCAGTCCAAAGCGCCTTCAAAGATTTCATTGATTCTCGTCCTAATGGTTTTTTTAGTAAAGGGATCAATGAACTACCTATGAGATGGCAAAAGTGCATAGATAGCAATGGTACATGCTTTGATTAAATAAATATATTATTATAAAAAAAAAGACTTTATGTTCCTCCCTTACAAAACGCCAATTTCATATGTAATGAATGACCTAATATTATAAAGAGGAAAGATTTGTATTTTGTATGTGTGTGTGTGTGTGTGTGCATCTGTATGTTTGTTATGAAAAACCTCAAAAACTACTTAACCGATTTCAAAAATTCTTTCACCATTAGAAAGCTGCATTCACCCCTAGTAAATAATAAATTAGAAGTTACGTTAGAAGCCTTAGGGCCAACTGAACAACAATAAGACTAGGTGAGCCATACCACTTTACAATAAGAACAAGAACAAGTGATGTTTTAGTATGCAATGTGCCAAATGACCTTCATATCGCAGGTCCGGTTGACGCCGGCTCGTGGCACGGACACCCAGCTACGTTCGTTGGTCAACTCCTCGGCAGCGGAGTACTCCGGTATGGGTTCACTCGTGTACGATATCGTATTTGTTGATTTTGATCTGGAATGGAAAAATATGGAATTTGTACACAGACCCTCATAAGGTCGATAATAACTTGAATCCGTTTGAAATATTTAAGAAATTGTAAGGTGAGATGGTGGTCAAACGCTTATCTACCGTGTAAAAACACGTAAAAAAAATCGCATTCAGAGGAGTTTTGGACAAAAATCACTAGCAATTAACTCCAAAAGGCAGTTCGGCAGTTTGAGATCTTTACTCTGGAGAAAAACAAACATACATACCCCCTTACTTATAAACGATGACTAACTTTATGTAACGTTTAAGTATTTACACTAACATGAAGAGACAAACGTTACATAAACTTAGTCATCGTTTATACAAGTAAGAGGGATAGACTGATAAACACATAACCCTTCTTTGCGTCGTCGCGCAGTCGGGTAAAAACAGTGTACCTGCGTCAAACTACATTAAGGAACTTACCTCTTAGTGTCATCATCTTCATCATCAGACATCTGCTGCGGTGACTCCGGTTGAGGAGCTGCCTCCGGTGGAGGAGGCTCGTCTTCGGATTCCATTGAGGATGCGCTGATGCTGTCCAGACTGGAAGTGTCTTCTTGGGGTGGCTGAAGATGGATGGAAATGGGTTATAGTGGTAGTTGAAATTTTTGTTTTTGTGGCACTTCATTTTCAGGAAAAAATTGGTTTTGGAAAAAAATGCAATGCGCTAACCAACAGAGCCAAATCATACGTCGATAACCAATTTTTGTTCCTAATAAAAACCGTTAAATGAAATGATGGTCATCCTACACTCACGGTTGTGGTTCGGTTTTTAGACAAAGACAGGTGGTCATGTATCTTATCGCTTGGACCGTTTTCTACACTAATAATTATAATAGAGGAAAGAATTGTATGTTGTGTGTGTGTGTCTGTGTGTTTGTAATGAATAAACACAAAAACTAATGGACCGATTTCAAAAATTCTTTCGCCAAAAGAAAGCTATATTATCGAGGAGTAACATAGGCTACTTTTGATCCCGATATTCCCACAGGATCGGTGATACAAATTGATACAATAAAGCAAAAACTACCTTATTACTACTGGAGTCTTATTAAAAGGGTCCCGGAACACAAACATACATCAATCGCGGTCAAAATCATAACCCTCCTTTTTCCGTAGTCGGGTAAAAAGAACACTTTATCAGAAATCAGTAAACTTAGCAAATTGACACAACGGCCATTGTGTAATCAAATCCGGTAGTTTGGTGTAACGTGAATTATATTCACAAGAAACGTAGCCAAGTTTACAAACAATGGTGCAGCCATCATACTATGTGAACTGGAGCGATGTTTGTAGGGGGCGTACAAGGTGTTTCCGGAACGGTAATATAAGCCACTTTTATTGTACGACTGTTGAAAATCAATATTATTGAAACTTTATATTCTTCGACAATTTTGAGTTAAGTGTGTAAACTCACTATGCCGAAAATACGCGACCGGAGTTCGGCGTGACTACGCCTGCAATGTATTTTCAATTACTGAAGAGACACCATACCGAAAATAAGTCGCGTTATAGCGTAAAGCCGAACTTCGGTCGGGCGTAAGTTCGGCAGCGATTCGGCGGCAATGTTTTGTATAGCAACACATTAAACGGCGACCAAAGTTCGGTTCGATTGACGCCACGACAGCGCTCGAAACACTGAATATACCCACACAAAGTTACGCAACTGAAGTTCAGCCGCGTAATTTCGGCTCTTATCGTGTCGTATCAGCCGAATGCGTCGGAACGTAAAATCAGCCACGGAACTTCGGTCGCGTATTTTCGGCACAGTGTGTAAACACACTTCACTAAGGTTTATTTAGAAATCAGCTTATTTTTAGAGTTAAGGTCATTAACCTTATGTCGACCGTATATTTTAACTGTCAAAACATTATTATTGTAAAACAAAAGGTCTCCCTTACAACTTATATCACCGTTCCCGAAACACGCTGTATTTACGATTGGTTAATGCGGAATTGATTACTAGAATCAGGAGAGCTACTTTAATTCTACGAACGAACAAAAGAAAATCCGTCATCAATCCGTCTTAATCTTAAAATCACTAAATCTTTAAATTAAAATAAGATATGTTATATTATTTTTGGCATACCCAAAATTGTTTGACGTAAATATCGTCACAGCTGACGACATTAACGTCATCAAATTTTCGTTCGGACCGGACTGGGCAATTTAAAAAAATGTACCCACACTCGCCAATAGTCCCTCAAGTTTAAACTAAAAATTCCATGAAGTGGTAACTAATTATTCCGTTTTTTATTATTAAGTGATTCTATACATATTATTTCTGCAGTTAAACTACATAGTAGTTTAACTTTTTAACTATTTATATGAAATATTTTAAATTTCGAGAAAAAGTGTCCCCTCTTCGATCCTATGAAACATTCAGTTTTGTCACATGTAGGCGTAACAAAAGATTTTTTTTGAATCGTATGTACATTTTTTTGAAATCGCCCAAATTAGGATAGATATTTAGACTTCTCTTCTAGACCAACCATATATAGATAGTACTAACATACCAGATGTATTTTCCTTCTCGTGTCTGATCGTGTCCGTGTCTGCATTAACGCAACGCTGCCGGTCCTAGGATCCAGTATCGCATGATATGCTGACTTCTCTTCTTCTCCAGTTGACGAGGTGGGCACGTCTGGAGAATCCAACTCCTGACCCAAACACAGGAACATATTTTAGACGAAAACTATTTTTTTTTAAACAAAATTAAAACTAAAACTGATTAAAATAAAACTAACTAAAAACTAAATCTAAATCAGTTTTAAATCTAAATTAGGTTTTTTTTTTTCTAGTCGTAGATCAAAGGTGTTTAGATGTCGAAAAGCACGCCATAACTGGATATTAGCTAACTATAGCCCTAGTTTACCCAACATTATACAGAGTGAACCATTTAAATGGGCCTTCAGGGGGATATCCTAAACTACAAGAGATAGAGAAAAATGCTGAGAGAAGAATACTTTACTGTTTCATATTTTTATTAAAAAATAGACTTTTTTTCGATCACTATCGACACGACACTATGTTTGTTTCCAGGATTAGATCTTAATGAGCAACACTATCGATCGGTACAATAATATAGACTATTTTTTTTTGCAAAATGACAAGGTTCGATTCCTGACTAGGGTATTGAATTTTTCAAAAATCTAAATATGCCATTTTAGTTTTTGTCAAAATCAGGGACGCAACTCCTTTCAGCATTTTTCGCTGTCTCATAGCCTTATTAATAAACGTGTAGTGAGGTCGGAACAATTTAATCACTTTTTGTTTCTGTCTGTCCAGTTTGAAAGTTCCAGTTTGTCACGGAAAAAGACAAAGCATGTTCTCACTACTCCAACCTTACTCCACGTTTATTAATAAGGCTATTATAGTTTAGGATATCCCCCTGAAGGCCTGTTTAAATGGTTCACCCTGTATAGATCATGTGACTTCCATGATGCAACGTATCTATAATGGTATGGTTATACATTGATTACGCCACAACCTGTATGTATACACAAAACATAAGTAAGGTTAGTGGTGGTGGGGTGGGTTATTTTAATATAAGTTATTATTTTGATTCTTTAGTTTTAGTATTCTTTAGTTTTATCTTATACTAGCTGACCCGGCAAACGTTGTTTTGCCTTATAAATTATAGATAGTAGCCGATTCTCAGACCTACTGAATGCGCATGTGGAGTTTGGTGGAGATCGGTTCGTCCGTTTCGGAGGAGTACGGTAACTAACATTGTGACATGGAAATTTTATATATAAGATACCTATGGAAATAAATATATTTTACATTTAGAAAAAAAAAAAAGTTTATATGTAAAAGGTACTCACGTTGTTCATTCGAATACTACTGGACATTTCAATGGGCAGGTCGAAGTTAGGCATCGTACGGAGATGGGAAGGTGATTCGCACCATTCTGCTACCTAAAACATAGTAAAAATATTTAAAACTAGCTGCGTCCTGTGGTTTCACCTCCGTGGGAATATCGGGATCAAAAGTAGCCTATTTACTCCTCGATAAATGTAGCTTTCTTTTGGTGAAACAATTTTTGATATTGATTTAGGAGTTTTTGAGGTTATCATAACAAACATACAGACGCGTCTCTGAGCTACGTTGGGGACAGACAGACAGACAGTCAGACAGACATAAGGAAAATATAAGGGTTTCTTGTTGACTACGAAACATAACATATTTTTACACTTACCTCTGAATGAAACTCCTCTCTCGTGATATCAATAGCATCGGTAACTTTGGGCGTGCTATGCTTGATAGTTTGACAGAACACGGTCTGTGTCGGCGTGTTGATAATGTCCAGGCGAGGCAATATCCGCCGCCTTTCATCTTCTACCCTCGCCACGTCAGGGGGCAAGTCTTGGCTTCCGTTTAGCATGAACTCTGCTGTTACGTAGTTATCTGTGGTGGTAGTAAATATGGTTTTTTTTTTTATAAATAGCTGCGTCCTACGGCTTAACGCGCGTAAGTCCCGATCCAGTTGGAATATCGGGATCAAAAGTAGCCTATGTTACTCCTCGATAATGTAGCTTTCTTTTGGTGATATTTTAATTTATTATTAATAATAATTTTTGAAATCGGTCCAGTAGTTTCAGAGTTTACCCGGAAAATACATACATACATAATTGTTACCAACATTGGCTATTTATAATATTAGTATCGATTTACATTGAAAATACCAACCTGAGATATACAAATTATTCTTCGACGTGTTCCGCTGAGGTCTGTACAGTCCATTAGCATCATGCCTTTCGCTATCCAAACTAGAAAAAGACGAGTCTTTCTCAACATCTCTGCCATTCTTCTTCGGTATAAAGTCAGGAAACTCATCCGGACTGGACAGACCCATCAGCGGGTGATTCGTGGTAAGAGTTAGAGTAGAGGGTAGCTTCGGAGGGCTGATGCTTATTTTTGGAGATTCGTGGGTTAGGGCAGACATCTTTTTCACGAGACTTAGATCTGGGTTCTGTAGGCGTAGTGGTTCGTGGTCTTCAAGGTCGGATATGGAGTTTGTGTCTTGGGAACGGAAGGAATCAGATGTGTCCATTTTCTCGTCCGACGATAGAGAGCCTTCGTCTTCTTGTAAGCGTAGAGATGTAAAATTACTGAAATAGAAGCCGTTTGTAAACATCATTTCTTAAAGTGATAATATGCCACACTTAGGTAATACTGCTTTTACAGAATAGAATAGAATAGAAAATAGTTTATTTGGTCTAAAACACACACATATTGCAAAAACGAAATGGAAATAAAAAAATCACACAATTTCTTAAAAATTACAAAAAAAAAAATAAGATGTGTGTGTTGCAGCAGGACAAAGGGCTATGACTCAGTGTCTAGCTTCGTTCATTCGAACGAACACTGATCTTTCGTCACCGCCCATAAAGAAGGAAACCAACGCGAATTTAGAAAACATGCTTTTTTAAATGTTTGTAACAGTCAGGACTCGAACCCGCGACTACTGGTGTACCCTTTTAAAGCAACACGATTTGTTAAAATGTGGGTAGGTTACCTATCCGCGGACAGTGAAAATGTGGGTAGTTTTACCAACGGTTCACATACAACGGTATATAAGAAGACGACGCGCGACGCTGCTCCAGTCCCCTCGCGACCAAGACCGTTGCAACATGGTCGAAACGTCGAGGTAAGAGAATTAAAAAGTAAAAATCACGCGATTAAGACCCGGGAAAATATAAAATTATGTATCCTGTCATTTTAGCGACACCCAATTTGCAATTTTGGTTTTCACAAACAACATTTGAGATATCGGTAAATGTTGAAGAATCGGCAGAACATAATGTTGTCAATTATAGCTCGGAACCCTGAATCCGTTGCGGAAATTTTGAGGTATAATTTAAAATTGTCTACTAATGTAGATCACGATTGCACAAATAATATTTAAGGAAAATTTTTCATTTCATAATGTGTGGTCTGATAAATGCTTCATTTTTAGGGTTCCATAGAGCGGTGTTGGTCTAGTGGTAGATACCGCGACTTTCATTCCGAAGGTCGTGGTTTCGAATCCAGGCCGACCGCGCACCAATGTATTTTTCTTTAAGAAAAATTTAAGTGAGCTATTAACATCGCTCTTACGGTGAAGGAAAACATCGTGAGGAAACCGACATGTCCTAGGATAAACCACGGTCCGAAGGCATGGGATATTCGCCAATGCGGGGTAGGCTCCCGTGGCGTCTTAAGCCCTTTAAGAAATCACGTACAATGGCCCAATTGTGAGGCTAAGTGCAGAAAAGGCTCAGCGAAACTAACTAACTAGGGTTCCATACTCAAAGGATAAAAAGTAAAAACGGTCACCAGGCTGTATCTCAAAAACTGTAACAGCTAGAGTTGCAATTTTCACAGATGATGTATTTCTGTTACCATAACAGAGTAAAATAAATATTAAGTTATTTGTATACAAAAAACATGACTTTTTGTGATAATGGTATGGAATCCTTCCTGCGCAAGTCCGACTCGCACTTGGGCAGTTTTTATTTATGAATGAAATATGTTTTATTAACAAGTAATAACTTTATTTATTTATTTTTAGGAGAACCAACAGCTGCTTAACAATATAACTTAAAAAAACTAAAAACCGGAGAGCCAATTAGAGGTTCCCACGAATAGAAATAACATACAAATAAAAGTGTATGAAATCAACACTTTACAAATTTTAAGTTCTCTGCCACAGAAATGACATCTGGGTATAGGTGTGAGAAGGTCAAGACATGAGCGAGCGAAACAATCTCTTGTTTGAAAATTTAATTCTTTGGGTCCCCAGTCCCAGAAAGAGTATTATTTTTGGTTGCACTTTTGAATCCTATGTCACGATTTTGAGGGTAGGGAGGGGTGGGGGGGAGGGGGGCAGTGTTGTACAACCCCCCTAAGACCTTCCCCCCTTAAGCAGATGCGTAATTTAAAAAATACCATAAATATAATAATAATTTAGAGGTTATAATTTCGCTAAAATTTGAATATGTGTGGGCTCCAGCGCGACGCAAGGGCTGTAGCAGCAGCCCCTCAGCCCTTGCGTGACAAAACGCAGCACCAGACACTCACCTTCGCAGCTTTGGCAGCAGCTTAGTCTTCGCAACTTAGTTTTATTTATAGAGTCCTCCAAGTACTCCAAGTCGGGGTGATCCGTATATTTTTTTCGAAGTTCAAGTAAAAATGTATAAAAATTTTTTTTTTCATTGCTCCATATAAAACTAGCAATAATGGTTAGTCCTCTTTCTCCTCTATCTCCTACAAGTCTTTTTTTATACAAATTCGTGACGTAGGATTCTAAAGTGCACCCTTATTTTTTATTAAAGATTATTATTTCAGTCAAACTGACTTTTTTTTTACAAATACTTAACAATATACCTATAATCTAATATGTTTTAGAAGTGAAGCGATTGCAAAATAGATGCTTGTAATGCAATTGTTTGTGAAACAATTACACCTAAGAATAAAAAAAATCTCAAAAAAGATTTATTTGTAACGAATATGCTCCGAAACTACCGGACCGATTCCAAAAATTCCTTCACCAATAGAAAGCTACAGTATCGAGGAGTAACTTAGGCTACTTTTGATCCCACAGGATCGGGACTTTCGCGGGGAATACCGTGGGACCCAGCTAGTTAAATATTTCTAATACGTTTACGCCGTAAAGTTATGAAAAATAACTGACTCACCTCATTACACGACTGTTGGAATAAGCTTTCTGGATGCGAAACTATGTGTTGGAAATATTTTTATAAAATTTTAGCACTAGACCATCACAGGACATTGATCTTCTTCCTCTTAGTTATTGGCTTCCGCTCGCTGAAAGCTACAATATGTGTCCAAGTTCGACGGCTTATTGTACGATAGCGAGGTCTCTAATATTTATTTAGCTACATTATTTTAACGCTTCTCAGCAACTTTTCAGATTGATTTCCTTCAAGACAATTTGACATTTCTGTCTGACAAAATACGAGAAACTGTCAATTTTGACGTAAAAGAAAACCCTGACATTATAAAATGTTTATTTGGATGCGTTCAAAATAAGAGACCATGGACGAAAAGTCCAAACTGCAAGTGCAAACATCATCTGCTGCAGCAAAGAGGATAAAATCACACTACGTTTTAGCTGGCAGTAGAGTATTTAAGCTTCAAATACACGATGACACTTACAAGTTACACTGACACTTCACACCTACAGCACACATGCATGAATTTCTGTGCCGTAAGGTGTGGCCACTGCTAAGTGTCACTCTATGTGTCGTCGTGTAAGTGAAGCTTTTACATTAGAAAACACACACACACAATAAACGTAGTAGTTTCTCTTTGGAACACAGTAGAATTTTTTTAGACCTCGCGAATATCACGCACAAATTATACTGTTATTATTCTATTAGTTTACCTACTAAAGTTACTTCTAGTACTTCGCGCGCCTCGAACGCGTAGGTAAATGCACACCATTTTCTAGCAAATCCATTTTTTAATTGAAGTCAGAGAATTGAAAATAATATTAAGTGTAATTAACAAATCACTGATTCAAGCTAATTATTAGGATTAATGGACTTTTTTTGGAAAAAAATATAACACGATTTTTTATGTAAGTAGTACATAGATGAATAATTTTGTATTTTCTAAATAGGATATAAATTTGACGATCGCTGAAACTTTAATGAGCAAGGTTAATTTTTGAAAAACTGAAACACAAGGTTAAACTTTGGACATTATTATTATTATATAGGATGTTGGAGTTTATGCAGCAGCTTCATATAATCGTTGTTCTACAAATCTAGGCAAATAACTTTTAGTATTACGTACGATTTTGGAAATATTCAAGTTTAAAGTTTACTTGAAAATCAGCTGTTTCTGAGAGTTGGGGGTCAGTGACCTTAAATTTTCTTTCATTTCGTTTTCCCAACGTAAACACTTAAATGAACTGATTTCTGCGGAGAAACTCAACTAAGGCGCAAAAATCCGATGTTTTCGTCTGATGACGTCTAGGATATTCGATCGCTCGGTCAATAATATCCCAATAGTAGAAAATTGTTTCTAGAAAAACCTTATTTTTGGATAAAAACATAACTTATAGGTTAAACTATAACCTAAGGTTCAATATCCAAACAAAAAATCGCTTTTACTGATTGGAAGAAATGTTGAAAATCGACTGCTACAGTGTCATTAAAGAAATAGCACTTTTAATCCGTTGTTAATAATGAATAATCGAACGAACAATAACGCCTTTTCTTAGAATATTCGTGTTTAAATAAACAGATCAACTTACAACTTTTATTGTCATAATGGACGTGCGTGACCCATAATATATTGAGTCGCTCGCTAGTTGCACAACATGGGTGAGTAGGTACACTGTTTTTATTCAATGTTTTACCATTATGCTTCGGAAACAGTTAAAATTTAATAACAGCTAATATTAATTAGAATTTAATAAAAATAACACTATGCGTTTGCGTAGGTACTATTGCTTAGAAATAATACAAACCGTAGATGGGAGTAGCTACATTTATCATAATATTGTAACAAGCTTCGTTGCCGATTCAGTGAGTTTTATTGAAAATAAAAAGGTATTTTTTGAACAAATAAGTGGACAAACTTAAGTTAATTAATAATCATTTATAAATTAACTCAAGTAGGTAGAACTCTTTTAAGCGTGTAAAATGATACACTGACTAAATAACGTAGGTAATAATCGGTAACCGAACAAATGAAATATTAGACATTATTGTTTGTTGAATTTCTTACAAGAATACTGCGTAAGATTCCATAATATTTTATCATGTTTTTCCGTATTTACACGGATAAACCAATTTTGTTTTACAAATAAAGTGGAGGAAAAACCGTATTTGAAGAGTGCGAACACCATAAATAGATTAATCTTGTTCAGAAATTTCAAGGAAAGGTTTTTCGGTAAAGGAGTTTTAATTGTAATTTAATTACAGAATTTCAAAGAACAGTTAAAATGTTATTAGGATCTTTGGTAATTGGGATATATTTAATTCTTCAAACCACTACTGCCGAAGATGTTAGCTGTGAGTATTAAAGAGTCAATAGACATTTTTAACATTATATTAAAAGTTAAGCTCAAAATATACAATGACACTTACACTTACACTTTACCTAAAAAAGCCTACTACATGCACGTACTTCTTTATATGTGTGCTGTAGATGTGGTGGGTTTTAGGTAAAGTGTTAGTGTCATTTGAAGCGTACAGCTCAAAATACACGACAGACACTTAAACTGCAATTTTACATAAACCCCCCACACCTACAGCACACATATAAAGAAATTCGTGAATGTGTGCTGTAGATGTGGGATATTTAGTTAAAATTGCAGTGTGTCCGTCGTGTATTTTGAAGCTTACATGTTGACTGACACTAACCATAAATAGCCTAAATCGGAACTTCTATTCGAGTTTAGGCCAAATGTGACGTACCTCTTCCAGATCAAGCTTGTGTGGATAAGTATTCAAGAAAAGGTTACCAACCGTGGCAGGAATGGTCTGATCACTACACCTGCCATCGATACAGATGCGAAATAAGGGACGGTAAATATTTCATCGCTGCTGTTGGGTAAGTTCATTTTTAATGATAAATTCTTTGAAACATAATCGGTTTTAGAGACTGTGACTGAGAAGTATTCTCTAGGTACGCAAGTAGGTACCTAATTGTTACTAACCTTTTTAGTTGCCGAAAGCCGAAAATTCCTGAAAATGCATTAGAATGTCACGAATACATTGAAGATGAAAACGTTGGTAAGACTATGATATTAATATTATTATATCGACAACTTATTGTTTTATGCCCATGCCTATGCTTGTATTAAGGGGGCGATAGATATACCTATAGGTGAAAGATATCGGTCCTGTCCGATTGGTCAAGAAGAGCGAGACAGATTTGTATGAAAAAAAAAAAACATATGATTAGTTAACAACGTACTCGTATAAATTTATAGTAGGTAACTACTCGTAAAGTATTACTAGTAAAGGTATATAGTGACTTGATAATATAATTTCATATTATGTAAATAGGTAGGTACTGACTCAGTTAGGTACCTACAGTTATCTATGCATACATTTGCAAATGTAATTTGCGGAAAAATTAATATAAACATAGGTAATAATCCCCTGCAAACTTCTAAAAAAATAAATGGCGGATGCGCAAAGTGGATTTTTCAGAAAAATCGCTAGTAAAATGTACCTACTGCGCAAACTTTCCCCTTCCACATCAAAATTTATCAACTAGTTTAAATAAATAAATTATTTTCTTATAAATTACAGAGTTTCCAACTTGTTGTGCCAGACTACGATGTGTTGTAGAAATAAATGGCGAAAGAATTGTTCAAACCAGAGGACAGCCTGGAGAACTTTTCCCAGATAAGTGAGTATCGTTGATAGGTACAATGTTATATTCAATATTTAAAACCCACCATAAAGAAGTTATTGCGTTATTCACATGGTCTGTAATTCAAAAACTTGACTTTTTGCTAATAACTATGGCAAGGATAGCATAAATCACATTGACTTGTCCTTAAATGTTAAAGTTTTAATGTTTTTTCACAGACCTTGGAAAGGTCAGCAAAATGAGCCAAATCCTGCTGTAGTTGGTATGCAAGGAATGCCACAGAACTCCGTCAGTGAACCACAAGCGCAACCGGCACCAGCTATTTACAACAACAGAGGCGCAGGCAAGCGTAACAAGGTATTATCAGCCACGTGAACTAAGGTCTAATGAGTTTAGTTCTGTTGCTGATAATATTAGTATTCTGATCTTATTCTTATTTAGTCACACTGTAGTAAATAAAAACAATAATTAAACTAGTAGGTATACATACCTGTCTCTTAAAATTTAATTCATCAACATCTTCGATCAATTCTAAAATTTTTGTCTAAATTGAGTCTGCTGTCTCTATATCTATTATTGTTATTTACCTGTTGGACTAATAGTGAAATATCAATATTTCATTAATAGCGAACGATATTCCCGACAGCGGATGGCACCGATATTAACGTAAGGCGTTATGTAGACCCGTACCCAAGCCAGGCAATGCAAGAGTCACCGAGGAAGAAGCGATCGACCATGTATCCAGTTTTTGATAGAGCCCTTGTTCATGAAGAGCCTTCTCGTCTCCCTGTCAAAATAAGGACATATCAGCCTGATAGAATGTTTTCCTTTTTTAATGAAGTTAGAGGCGCTTCGAACACCAAGTTCCCGTCTAATATGTCCTAATAATGTGTCTTAATCATACTATCATAGAAATAGTAGATGTGTCGTATTCCACGGTAGGTACTCAGCTGCTATGATTATTTATAAGTGTGTGACAATGCAATTTTTTAATTATTAATTTTTAGAAGGCTGCAACATAAACAAATTATCTGTGTGTTAACTAATAATATTTTTGTTGAGTATACTTGTAAAATAAATAACTATGCATATCAAATATTTTGTGTTTTATTGTGCCCCAATCAACTAATATTTGCAAACCTCTACATGCTGCAAACGAAATGGAGCAGAACAATCAGCTAAATTTATTGAGTGTTCAACACCCAAGTTCGTAGAGTAATGAAATGAGTGAGTATTCAAATGGAATTCACTGGAAATGTCCGGAAGATGGAAGATTTTCCTGCTGAGACCGGAGAATCTATTTTGGACATTAGGGTTTTTAACAACTTGAGTCTGTGTGTGTGTGGGTGTGGCATATATAATCTTAGTACCTAAGTTAAAAGTGTAATTATTTTTATTAATTTTAGGAGTAATTTTAATTCTAATAGTCTCTTAATCAAAACTATTATTTATTATTGAAATTCCCAATTATTATTATTTAGCACATAATTAGTAATTTCAAAATGAACGTTAGCAGTAAAGCTCAAACTATACGATGACACTTCACTAGCATGACACTTTATCTAAAACAGCCTACACCTACACTACACTACAGTACACAGATTATAAAGAAATGTAGGTGTGGTGTGTTGTAGGTAAAGTGCTAATGTAAGACTTACAAAAACCCGATCTATGACACTTACACTGTAAGTGTCATCGATCGGGTTTTTGAGCTTTAATTAAGCTCTAAATACGCGACGACACTTACACTTGCACGAATTTCTTTAGGTATTATGTGTGCAGTAGGTGTGATCTGATCAGTTTCAGAAAAAGTGTAAGTGTAAGTGTCACCGTGTATTTTGAGCTACAGCCTTAATAGACACGACAAGTTGGCAGATGTGCGAACTATAACAACACTTCGTGGATCGACGCCATGATGTAGAAAAAAAAATAAACGACGATATTTTTGTCTTCATGTTGGCTACATTGGTGGCAAGACATTTGTCAAAAGTAGATAATTGTCATTGTCAATGTTTGGATTGAACATTGAATGCGATTTTTCTCTCTTTTTCCAATGAATTCACATTGGTTCTATATTATTAATTATTATAAATAAAAAACTCACAGCATCCTATATTGAAGATAAAGCTAGATCCATTCGTATAAATAATTACGGCTCCAACTTCTGAGTTCTAAAGCGTCCCAAAAAGGAAAGTAATAAAATCAAAAGTTGTTTTGTTTTTGTACATTGTTTTAAGTTTGTATTAAATTTGCCTTTTCGAAGAAATACTTTGTGTACAAATTTAGATAAGCCTTTAATTGTAAAATAACAGACTAATTAAATACCTCTTCTAACATTGTTTAATTTGTAGTGTCACAGACCAAAGCATTTACAACGCTTATTTATTCACAACCAAAACAAACCTACTCCAATAACGAATAACATCAAACCATAGGTAATTATTTAAACCTGCAAAATTCGATAATATCTTATCAAAAAAACAATAAAATGACTCTTATTTAATATCTATAATATCAAAATCCGCTAGCAAAGTGATGTTATCTACCGAATTCATAGAAATTAACTGATATATCTGTGTTTTTCAAAATGGTTGAACCAGAGAAACCATTTGCGTGCACTATACCAGATTGTGGTATGACATTCACGAATGAGGACCATTTAAACGTTCACACGAAGAAACACGATATGGTACTGCAATTTGGAAGTGAGCAGAAGGCTGCTTTTGTTGGTAAGAACTGTTATTTTCATTCCTACAAGTTATTGATAACATAATAAGTTTATTACAAGTAGTGTCTAATCAAGTAATCATAAAACTGAAGAAGAAAGAATAAAACAAAGAAGAAAGTAACTACATAGGTAGGTTTGCCAAGTTTTCCTTGCATCGGTCAACCTAAGTTACGCAGGCGATTAAGTGTTTTCTAGGTTGCCCATGCAAGTCCGAGGGAGTTATAAAGCCTAGCCAAAAGGTCTGACTCACCAGGTATTGCTTATCTGACACAATAAATAGGTTACATAAGTCATGTGAGGGCACATAATATCAGATGGGACCCGTAAATTAATTAGCTGAAATATACAAGCTGTACCCGAAACCGAAGCTGAAAACACAACACACACTTCTTCACTTTATCTTACACAATTGTCAAAGATTAGCTAAGCCACCGAGCTCCTCGTTTACTAAAACAATCTGCGAACAGCGATATTATCAATCTGTAAACCTTTCAGCGGACCAGACCCCGACTCCAACAAGATTCATCAGAAACTGTGAGGAGGTGGGCCTCTTCCAAGACCTGCAGAGTGTCAACCCGTTCGATGAGGGCTTTAAGAGAGCTATGGAGTCCAAGTTAGTTTTAATTCATCGCTCGAAATGTTGAGCATTGAAACAATTCTAAAATTAATAAGATGTCTTTAATTTCAATAGAACATCGCGAAAACATTAGAAAAATCATCTAGTATTGTAAATAGGATAGTCTGTGTGATTGTCAGTCCTTTATGCAAAAATTACTGAGCCGATTGTTGTGAAATAAGAAGTCTAAACTCTAGTAGCCTTATTAATAAAAGTGGAATAACGTTGGACCTTACTACGTTTTGTCTCTGTCAACTTTGAAAGCTCTTGTCACGGAAAAAGACAAAGCATGTTATTCCTTCTCCAACCCTACTCCACGTTTATTAATAAGGCTATAAGATTCTGGAATAATATGAAGCTACGGTAGAGTTGCAGAACTATCAATAGTTTGACTATCAATAACTGACCTCAAAAATCATATTATTATTGATAGACCGATACTATTGATTGTGTTTATTTATAGTATCAATACAATTGACCAATTTACATTTGGTAAAATAGTATTAATCGACGGGATTGGGACTTGTGCAGGTAAAATAAACCATGTTTGTATCAACAGACAAGGGATGCTATCCCTGGATACGACCCCATCATCAACGGACGACCTCCACACTCCTCAGATGGTCTTCCCTCTCGACCCAGGAGACTGTGTCTACTCAACGAACAACCAGAGGAACATAACTATAAGTAGGTGAGACTCGCAGTTAACCGCCATCGCGCGGGGAGAACTCCAAGTTCATTAGTGTCCTTCTAGAGATGTGGTAGCCCTATTCTCATAATAACTTATGTGAGGTGAGACTGTTTACTTCATACTTAAACCTCGTAATTAAGCATTGGTAAATAAAAAAAAAATACAGATCCCCATACGATCATATTGTATGTACATGAGTATGGAACCCTCGGCACGCATGTTCCACTCGCACTAGAGCGATTTTTTTAATTCAAAAGTTTATTTAGCATTTTGTTTAATTGAAAATTACTTCTTAAAATTATTCAGAAACCTAGTATTAGAACAGCATCATGTAGTAATGATCTATCATTCATTATTTTGAAACTATGTGTCTTTATACATTTTCAGATCGTCAAGCGATGAATCCGGTGCGATAAAAGAATTCGAAACGACAACCATTTCAAAATTAACCAACCAAGTTACGACCATAAGTCGGGTCGTCGAAAAACACGACGAAGCGACGAAAACAGACGAAAAAACAACGAAAAACAACGTCTCTTACACCAACAACGTTATAAAAATACAAAGCAACGTCGAAATAACGAAAAACATAGAAAAAAACGATGAAAAAATCTGTGAAAAGCCTTTGATGAGTCAAAAATCTATTGATTTCGTAGTCGATAGTTTTACTTCTGACTTTGAAAAACCTAAAAAAGAAGAATATGAGGTTATTATTAAACTGCCGTCGGGTCAACAGATAAAATTGACCTCCGATGAGAAAGAGAAAGAAAAAGATAAAAAACAACCAAAAGATCTACTAAGAAAACTACTCACAGACAAAGTTCAATTAAAGAGTAATAAACCGAAAATACCGGTAATACCGGTACCGGGTGGTACACTTATACCCGTCTCTATTATAAACGCTAATGTTGTACCTAAAATTCCTTTGAAATACGATAAAAAACCTGTGAAAAGAAAAGCAGATATCAATATTTTAGGAAAGAATACCAATTCAATTAAAAATACTTGTAGTTCAGTTAATAATACCATTAATTCTGTCAAAAATACCGATAATATACTTAAAAGTACTGGTAATACAGTTAAAAATACTGGTAATACAGTAATAAATACTGGTAATACAGTTAAAAATACTGGTAATGCGTCAAAAAGTAATGTATATGATAAGCAAACTGTATTAGATAGCAGATGCGCCGCTTCCAGAAGATACAGGTAAGAATTTATATCTGTTCCTGAATTACACTAAAGTTTAATGAATAACTGAAACACGATATTAAACTGAAACCGAACCTTCGGTATCGGTCTCAGTTTCGGCCGAAATTTTGATTTAAATGTGCTGCAAATAATTAGTTAATACTAAACACGAAAAATATTTAATTGCGTATTGGTATTTGTCTGAAACTGACCATAACTAAAATACTTCAATGGTACTAAAAGCCTTCTATAAATGGATAAAAATCTGACCATAAATTATTTATAATGCTTTTTTGAGGAAAAATGCGCCGGGTTCCCGATTCAAAATAGCAGTATTTCCTAAGTGTGGTAAACACTAAGAAATAACGTTGACAATAAACTATGGTTTACGGCAGGGGTACCCAAAGTGGGAGATAACGACCACTTGTGGACGCTGAAGGCCCAAAGGGGAGCGGTAAGAGATTAAGAAAAAAATGGGGGCTTAGGGTCGTTTTGGAATTTCATCTAGGTCTCTTAGACATTTAAGAGGACTATTAATTAAGAGATCATTCAAACTAACTCGGTTCTATATTTCTCTCCGTGTCGTTCATATATCTGTCCCGTTTTATTGAATAAATAAAATAAAAATCAAATCGAATAAGTCAAAAGTAGACTAGACCCATACAAACCAATAAAAAAGCAACAGAAACACTTTCGCATTTTAATAGTTTATTAGTATTCCTAGATACCTCATGTTTGTAGGTAGATAATAGACCGCGGGCAATCATGTCTTAACAAGTTTTTTGTTAAATGACCCGATTTGTGCCTTCCTGTATCAAACAGTAGGGTTTCTAAGTAAGTTTTTTAGGTATAAAAAGGGAGCGCTACAATTTATTGAACTATAGGTAATATATTCTCAAAGTGGGCAGTAGACAAAATAAGTTTGGGAACACCTGGTTTACGGTAAGATTTCTGTTTTTAAATAAGGCCCATGTTTTTAGACAACGTTTAAAAGAAACTTGGTCCAAACAAGCGGATGAATTGAGGGAACTGCGTGAACAAAATGATAGATTATTGGCAGAGAAAGCTGTGCTACAAAATATTATTGTTAAACATATAAAGAAATGTCCTAATGCTGACGATCTACGTGAGTACATATTTACTATCTTTTTACTACTATACAGGGTGTTGGGGTAGAGGAAGCAGCTGCTTATACATATCCGGCCGAACATAGTCAAGTTGAACATACCCAATCGCTTCACTCACGCTTGTGTATCGAATCGCCTCGTTACACGAGTGAAGCTATCGGGTGGACTCGGGTGATTTCGGACTATTTTCGGAAGCTGATCATGTTTACGAAGACAAGCGAAGCCGTCTGTTACCTTTTAACGCAGAGAAATTGCAGAGATTTTTTTTTGTTCTCTTATTTAAAAAATCAGATTCTCTATCTACATCTACACTTCTACACACTAATATTACAAAGAAGAAAGATTTGTATTTTTTGTAATTTGTTTATTTGAGATCCGGTATCTGGCCGGATACTCTCTTACTATCCGGTATTCGGCCGGATTTCAAATTTGAGGCGGATAGGCCGGATACCGGATAGTAAGAGTGTTTTTATCTGATCGGTGGGTAATGCTAAGGTTTACCCGGTTAAACCTAAGTTTACTCAGTCTTCTAGCTTTACCCGTAACATACAGGGTGTTCCGTAATGAATGGTTAATTTGTTTTTACACCACAGGTGCTCAAAGTTGGCAGATAAAAAAACATTAAACTAAAATTTAGGTTTAGGGACGTCTTGTACTTTATTACGCCCAGCTAAAGAAATAATTTAAATGCAATTTACAAACACCATTATAAGAGAAGATATTAAAAGAAAAAAAAATGGTGCTATGACTTAAACTGTGGACGTGATACCCATAAATGTGGGAAAGGGTAGAAATTTACAAAAAATCACAAAAAATGGCCTAGAGCTCAAACGGCTTGGAATAGAAAACTGAAATTCAGGGAGTGGATCCACGCCTTGGCCCCGCATTCCCGCATACGCACGTGCCGGGTTAACCATTCATTACGGAACACCCTGTATATGAAATTCAAAGTCCTGTCTGATCTATATATCAACGCAGAGCCCAAACCGCTGCTCCTAGAGACATGTAATATGGAGAGTGTGTTGTTTGTGGTGTGTAGGTATGAACTAAGAATTTTTATAAAATCGGGACTTACGCGGGTAAAACCGCGGGACTCTATATTAAAACTACGATTCGTTTCAGTTACGCGTTTTAGTTTAGTTACGGACAATAAAGCGCTGTACAAGTTTACTCGCGGCCGATATAATGTAAACATGTAGGTACATACATTATGTATAATATAGCATCTATACTTCGTTTTTTAATTGTAGACTATGATTTGACACATCTTCCTGAACAAAAAATGTCAAATACAAAGAACTGAAACGTCAGATCGTAGTCTGAAATTTAAAAACTAAGAATATACTTAGATGAAAACAAAAACAGCAGATACGTTACCTAGTCTCGGAAAATGAGACGATAATACTGCGTCTAGCTGACGCACTAGCCTCAGTTCTATGTCGAACCGTTGCAGCGTGAGCACGTGCTGTCACACTGCGATTATTTTTTTGAAATCCATCAGAATGCCTTTCTGCTCATTTTATAAATGCCTGAATCATTCTTAAAGACAAATGTTTTTTAAATACAATAATTTTATGAAAATGCATGTAGGTGTTTCTAGTTTTTTTTCCAATACGCAATGTTAGAATATACCGTATATCTACTATTTTTGTTTTCATCTAAAACCTATCTTTATTTGTTTTCCAGATTATTGCGAGTTTATTACGTCGGACAACGATTTTTAAAGATTGAAGATTAAATTAATAGAAATATGGACTAAAGAGTTTTCATAGTGATCGACCGATTTTTCTGTTTCGGCTAAAATTCGGGTGTATTTCGGGCTGTGTTGTGAAAAATGTATTTATTAGAGCATTGCAAAGTATTGTTTGGATTTGAAGTTTGACTGTGTTCATTTATGTATCACTATCTTTCGACGAAGTTTCATTGTAATCGGTTTTAGTAAAAGTTTTGTCGTGAAGGAGTTAACAAATTAAATCACACAAGAACATATTATATACACAGAAACTCTATAATTATACTATAAATATAAATAAAGTACCTACAACGTTTTTTTAATTTGTTTAGAAGTTGAGACGTTTTTTAATCAAATGTTTAATTAATTTTAATGAACGACTCTCTATTTTATAAAATTGTTATTTTTAATATTAAAATATTTTAATTTTTTTATTCAAACTGTTTCATTTTTAGACCTTTACATTTATCTAATAGAAACATTAGATTTACCACGATCGAAACGGATTGGCCAATCCGGCAAATCCAATTTTGTACCTATTTAATTTTACACCTTTATTTTTTTTCACTGCCCTACCCTTTAAGCTCTAATAAAACATATTACAAAAAAAAATATAGCGCCTGCTAAAAATGTATTAGCAAGTATTAGGTACCTATATTATATGCGCCGCGTATTATCTAACTAAGTGCCAGCAAAATTGGTAAAAGTTAACACAGATATAACTTGCTAATACATTTAATTTTGTAGTAGGCGCTATATGATTTTTTGTAATAACTTTTTGTAAGAGCTTCCTAGGACTGAAAAAATAAATGCAGAATCTTGACTTATTTGACGTGGATCATGTAAAGGTGGATGACGAGAAAAATAAGTTGGTCCGACCAACTTGACGTCAGAATGGCCGGCCACTTTGTATCGTTTTAATTTAGGAACCACGTAGGTAGTAGGTAGGTACTAAATATATGAACTAAGGTACCAAATAGGTACCTACTAGGGCATGCAATATCGGAAGGTTTTCAATCCCGGGGCGATATCGATATTAAGAGCTCAGTCCCGGGATCCCGGGATTGATACTGGGATTTTAGATATCGTTTAAAAAGCGAATTTAATACAATAAAAATGTGTTAAATATAAAATATTTAATATATTTAAGACTCTAGTGGTTTCATTACGTAAATAAGTTACCCCGAGGGCCGTCCACCCCATCATTTTGGAAATATGGCGGACAAATAGCCTAAACCCGAAAGTGTCTAAACTTTCGCGCCAAATTCTAGGCGCACCCACTAAAATGTTAGCAGAAAAATTTTGCATGCGAGCTTGTATAAAAAATACTTGTCTTAAAAATTGCAATGAATCACGTTACTTTTATTGTTTTAAACATTTTACCAATTCCCTACGCTTCTAAATCTTTACAGATCTCTTCCTCAGGGGTAGACTAATTTGGGTTTAATTTTAATAGTTCCATTCAATCATTCCATGAGGAAAAATATAGGTAAAAACCTTAACTTATACCCAAATAGTAAATTGCTCAAATCTCGATATCGGATCACTCAATCCCGGGATTATAATATCGAACTTTTGCGTCCGAGATCCCGGGATTACGATATCCCGGGATCCCGGGATTCATGCCCTAGTACCTACTAAATAATGAGCGTAGTTTGGTGTTAATCTATTGCATGGTCTAGCCAAGATGACGCACACGGCGATTAACATAAGCTTTTTGCTGCGTATTCCCGGCATAGAATAGGGTTACCCCATCTGATTCTCTTCTCGTGGGTGTCGTAAAACGCGACTAAGAGATGTTGTAGGAGACTAGCAAATCTTAAGTTAACCCCGCGCGGTGGCGGGTAAACTGCTTGGTCTCTAGGAGGGTCGGTGTCATGCAGGCGGCCGGCCGTAAAAATATTGCCATATCTATTTGCAGATGGCATGGTCAATGACGAATTCCATACTGCGCCGACCCCAAATTATTTGAGGCTTAGCGGATCCCGGGCCCCCGAGAATGGTGCATCCGGGAACATCGCTCAGATAAGAGGAAGACATAAATAATAAATAAATAAATAAAATTTGTTTATTTCCACAAAAATGTACAAATACAATTTTAACATTCACTATCCCTCCACACTAGGCTGAGCCTGTCCTGTAGAGGGAATATCTCAAAATAACAGTAGTACATTGGCACATTATTAAAACATTAAACATAAAGATCAAAGAATAAGTAGTGATGTGAAACAAGGACATATCGATAACTACATAAGCTTTTGATCCCGATGTTCCCAGGGTATCGGGACTTACGCGGGTGAAAGCGCTGGGCGCTGCTAGTAATTGCATAATGGGAAGCTTTGACAAGTTTCGTAATTAGGCCAACGTGATGGTTTACGTAAACTCGCACTACGGGTATCGATTTGTAGGCCGGGGCAGCCATTTATTATTTCTATTTCTAGTCTTCCTGGACTTATTTCTCGCTCTACGGTGTTACTATTTTAAAATTGCTATTTTATATTTGGAAGGCGTTTTTTTTAACCGCATAGCAGTACCTATTCGAAATTTGAATACGTACGCATTCAGTGTTGCCAGTGCTTGATTACCTACAATTATTGTAAAATCACCCGATTTCTTTGTGAAAAGGTTTTTTCTGTTACAAATTGTTTCGGCAAGGATATCACAACACAATCTGAAACGTGATAAAATAAGTACTTATATTACAGAGAGAAATCTAAGTATTAGGTAACTACATCAAATTGTAACATAAGTACAGAAATTATTTGGGTACCTACCTACATAAGTATATTTTTCCAATAACTTATTATATTACGGGCTTAACCAAAATATCGACTTTGTATTCCTCCCATACAAAACACCAATTTCATTGGTAGGTAGGAAGGACCTAATATTTTCTCCTTAAAATTAGGGTATTTTTTATCTTCATATGGCAACACCGTCAGTAGTAAAACAGCGCGCGGGCGGTCACCGCGACAAACCCCACATAAAATGGATTTTCCATCGCTCAAACACGAAAAAACATTATAAAACCAATAAAAACATTTTTAACAAAAAAATAATGTCTTCTCTACATTTATAACATACAACCTTATTCACGTATAGGACGTGTTGAGTTTATTTTATATTTTATAAAAAAAAAATAAGAATTAAATAGTTCGGCCGGTAAGAATAATAAAATTAAACAAAATAAAATAAGGTACTGTGTCGCATTTCAATTTCAAATAATTAAAAATTCACGTGTGTGCGTAAGAAATTTCGATTTAAAATAGTGATGTGAGTGTGTTTTTTTTAATTAATATCGTTAATTTATTCGGCTTTAAGTCGAAATTATCGATATTTATATTAGAATTATGTTAAAGAGGTTAGAAAATGGTGAATAAACAAAAAAATCGGTCGGTGTGTAACTGTTCGCCCTAAAATCAATATTTTCCGCGCAATGCTGTCTCTACTGACTTATTTCACCTCCGCTCCGGCAAAACACGACATTTATGCATTATTTGAGCCAAATTATAACATTGAATCTATATTCTAACTATTTAAAACCCTTTTAGTATTTGAATTTAGATCATGTTGTATAATATAACCTTTTTAGTAAACACCTAGATAGTCAGTGTGTGAAAGAGACAGGAAGAAACCGTGTATTGTTTTAATCGCATTAAAAATTTACTGTAGGATAACGCCGTGTTGTAAGGCGCAATGCGATGTACAGAGACATCCTAATAATCATTTTTCATCAATTAGAACTTATTCACAACCTAAGGCGAATAAAAGGCGCTGTAAGTCGCTTAGCTAGTTAAAATTTGCCAACATAGCTTAGTGGAATTGCGGTTAAAACCACTGCAGTAGCCTATAGTGTCTTTAATCGCCTAAGGTTCTAAATAAGCCCTAAATTGCAACCTCTGTGGCGTGTCTAGAAGATACCCGGCTGAAATGCTTAAGGTTGCAAGTTCGATTCTGGTCGGGAATCAGTATTTCTGCTAATTACAAACGTTTGTTATTGGGTCTGGGTGTTTCGAAATGTTAAGTTTGTATAAATATATTTATTTAAAAAAATAAATTGTTGTAATGTCCTGCAATGACGTCTTAAACAAATATATACCTGTCTAGTATACAGTTGTACCATTTAAACCGGCCTTCAGGAGGACATTCCAAACTACTAATAAGAGATAGCGTAAAATGCTGAAACGAGTCGCGTCCCCGATTTTGACAAATAATAAAATGGCATATTTAGAATCTTGATAAATTAAGTAGGTACCCTGTATATTTGTAATATTAACTAAAGTGCAACCAGTCCCCTTATTGGTTAAGGCAATATGATTATTTTATATAAGTACATATCTGTCTTTTTATATTACTTACCTATCTATACTTTTTTTATTATTATTTAGGTACATACAGAAACTCCCAAACCGAAATAAAACATGTATTGATCAATCATTACCTAACATAATAATTAGTTACTTATAAGGCGGAAATCAAACCAGCAACCTTAAACGTCGCACAGGGGTCCGTCTACCGCAATACAGAGGTTGTCGTTAAAATCAAAAAATATGATGAACATTAGTCCGAATTTTAAAACAGTCCCTGAAACAAATTCCAAAGAATACCTACACAATAATAATAAATTAACTCACAAAGCACGTTAAAAAAACTAAACGAAAAAAAAACACATAACTTTGTTTTATTAACCGTAGTCTAAATTGTATCCAGCCAGCACCTAAATATAAAATGCGTGATATTTCCCGCCGTTTTAAATGTCAAGATTATTAATTCGTTATTCAAAAATCGGTAGTGTTGTCCAAGTGTTAAATTTAGTTTATCGACTTCATCGATACCTTTTTTTACGGCAGATGGCGACTTATGCAAAATTGTTTGAATATATTTTGTGACGCTATAGTGTAAGGAAAGGTTAGTATTTATATTTTGCATTTAATAATAGCTATTATTTCTCCTGTACTGCACAAGTAAACTGCACGTTGACTGCAATCGTTTTGCAAGGTTGATTTGCAGTTTTATTGCAGTTGCAGTCGAAGTGCCGTTGAAATGCAGTCTACCTAAAAATTAAGTAAGATACAGTTAACAGACTAGGTACTGTGAATACTGTAAAGTAGGTAATATTACCTATAGGTTGTTTTGTGCTATGAAAAGAACACACTCTAAATTGCAATCCTCTACAGCCAGCGATGTAGGTTGTGCATTGATCATGATCAGGTTTAGGCTGTGCGTCGACCGTCCGAAATAGAGAGAGCGAGTAGAAAACCGCCAAGCAGAATATTTCTACAACTTCAATGCAATTTTAATTTAAAAATACTTTTTGAACATTTTTAAATGACATGGAGGCCGTGTAGACAATATAAATGCGTTTGGGATGAGATATATGTAACTACATAGTATGTCTGTCTGCCGTATTTTATTTCGGTATTTCGGCTTGCATATTTTGTATGATTGATATTTTAACTTATTCCAGATTTCGAGTTTGGATGTTGAGATGGGCAGGCGCTTCCCTTGAAGCCTCGTACAGCTGTCGTCCGTCGAAGGAAACCGATGAAAAATGCGTTGGATATTCCCTGTTCCTGGTGAGTTTCACTTCTAGGGTAAGACCTGATGAGCGTAAAAAGTTTGAGTTGAAAAGCTCAAAATACACTATGAGACTTACACTTTTAATTGCGACAGACCACACCGACAGCATAAATGCACAAATTTCTTTGTTTTCTGTTGTGAATTGTGGTCTGCGAGGCTACCGCGCTAGTTCCGTCGGCATCGGCATGACAGTTGACAGCCGAATTTCGCACGGCGAAAATTCCAAGTCGACGCGTCGATTACTCATGCCGATGCCGACGCCAAATTGTATGAATGAAAATGAGATTTTCGGTGTCAAAATTGAAAACCCCGCTGTCAAAGATGTCAAACTACCACGTCGACATCGAGTTGATGTCAACGGATCCAGCGCGGTAGCCTCCCTGTTTTAGGTAAAATGTCAGTGTAAGTGTCATCGCGTATTTTGAGCTTTAGCACGTTTTTTCGGTCGTGTAAATTCTGCTACATTCGGTTTCTTACAAAACAAACTGTTGTTTTCTAACATAGCGACGTAAAATGAGTTCATACTTAGTTACATTTGACCGTGTCTTTATCGTGTAATATTATTTATTTTCTTACCTCGATTTTTCAACCATGTTACAGGAAAAATGTAACTACTTTAAAACCGAAAAAAAATGTAACTATGGTCATTCATTGATAACAAATATGTGAATTTAAAAAGTTTATTGTAAAATAGGTTGTCATTTTTTTATGAAACCGAATTATGCGACCGAAATTACGCAAAATATTACGCCCGTCTGGCCTTACCCTTATAGATACTATTGAAGATGTGCCTGGTGACCTATTCTATAACAAAAAGGTCTCAACCATGCCTCAGCCATTTAGGCATTATAGTTATAGGTTATAGGAATAAAAATGTGTCTTTTATCACAAACACTTTTACAACAAAACTCGGTAAGTAAGTAGGTAAGTAGGTAATAATTAGCTTATCATGAGGCTAGATGGCGTCGATCGAAGTTTACAAAATAAACACAAATATTTTTCTTAGATAAGTATTGTTTTGTTTGAGGGTATCAAAGTAAAGTACTTAGATACCTACCCAAAACTAAAAATTAAATACCTATTTCAAAGTTGCATCCGCGACGATTCCAAACTATAAATCTTTTAATATTTCTTAAGTTTTTATTGCTCAAGGCATTTTTACTAGAAATATTTTACAAGGAGAAATACATCATCATCATCAACGCATTCCTTAAATTAAACCTCTCTTAGGAACGTGTAACTGAGTAGATATTCCTTAGGAGTCTCCCCCCCCCCTCCATTACGGACTGTCATTATTATGAAAATGGGAATCTGCCAACTGCTGCAGGATGCTTCATCTCATTGTGTCTACTCAATTTATAACATCAAATTCCTTAGGAACGTGTAACTAACCCTTCCATTACAAACATCTCTAACGACCTAGGTTACTACCTAGGCCGTTTTCATAATAATGATACTTCATTAGAAAATGGGTGATTGCTAACTGCCTCAGGATGTTTCATCTCATTGTGTCTACTCAATTTATAACATCAAATTCCTTAGGAACGTGTAACTGAGTATTCCTTAGAAGTCCTCCCCTCCATTACAAACATCTCTAACGACCTAGGTTACTACCTAGGCCGTTTTCATAATAATGATACTTCATTAGAAAATGGGTGATTGCTAACTGCCTCAGGATGTTTCATCTCATTGTGTCTACTCAATTTATAACATCAAATTCCTTAGGAACGTGTAACTGAGTATTCCTTAGAAGTCCTCCCCTCCATTACAAACATCTCTAACGACCTAGGTTACTACCTAGGCCGTTTTCATAATAATGATACTTCATTATTATGAAAATGGGTGACTGCCAACAGCCGCAGGATGTTTCATCTCATTGTGGCTACCCAATTCATAATATCAAATTTACATAATATTTGATGTCATTTAATAGAGCTCCATTATTCAAAAAGAAGCAATCAAAATTCTTGTAAACTAGATGTTTCGGCGACTTTCCTTTTTCTATGGTCATAGGTCTTCCGTTGTTTTTTTATCGTAAACGGTTCAGCAAATGTTTGTAATTTTGCGAAGTTCCGCTAAAGCTTTTAAAGTTAAGACGCCCAACTGAATTTTTGCAAAAATAGCCTCAATTGATATCGTTTTCGAAAAAAAAAACAGAGCTAACGCCATTGTATTATTTTCCTTCGATGTTACAACACAGTTAAACTGCAGTGTTTCGACAACGGTACTATAGCCTTGGTCGCAATATCTATCATCGTAATAGAGTAGTGCACCTACCTACACGCCACATAACATTTTTTACGACAGTAAAGCGTACTCTAAACGTTTACGAGTGGGTAATCGTTAATCTTATATTTAACTGAGATAATGTGTAGGTTTCATCTAATCAAGCGTAATTTTACTACACAACAGTGGCTGTGGTGCGTTGTTCATACAAGCAGATTCCCAGTGAGTTAGGTTTCGATTCTGTGGACAAAAACTTTAAGTAAATATACCGTTTATAATAAACGTTTATACTATCCTACTAATATTATAAATCTGAAAGTTTGTGAGTATGTATGTGTGTTTGAGACTCAATCACGTAAAAACCGCTAAACCGATTACCATGAAACTCAGTATGTAGATAGCTGGAGACCTGGAATAACACATAGGCTACTTTTTATCCCGATATTCCCGCGGGATCGGGACTTACGCGGGTGAAACCGCGGGACGAAGCTAGTAACATAATATATTCTGTTTCTGAAAATAAAACGCGAGCTTTCGATAGCAACGGAACAGACAGACAGACAGAAGCTACATCACTTTTGAAGTCTCGTCTAAATAAAGGATTACCTTTAAAACTGAATCCCATTTCGCTACTTCTAGTCAATAAAAAAAAAAGCTTAAATTCTTGTTGGCGCGTGTCCGGATAAATGGCGCTGTGTGACGTCACTTACTTGACGAATGACAGCTGTCACCTTAATGTCAAATGTGTCAATCATTTCTTATGCTGGGAGGTTACCGCGGATCTTTCAACTCGACAGTCGACTCGCTGTCAAAATGACAGTTGACCGCAAACAGCTTGTCAAAAGCGTTCCGTTTCACACTTATTTTCGAAACACTTATTTACTGATATTTAATGAATAGAATGAAATATATTTTAAATATAATATATCACAAATTTATATATTTAAAGGTATAGAAAAGACAATTATTGTTTTAATTTGTTAAAAAATGTAAATTACTTCCATTTAAAAGTATTTAGAATATATTTCATTCTATTCATTAAATATCAGTAAATAAGTGTTTCGAAAATAAGTGTGAAACGGAACGCTTTTGACCAGCTGTTTGCTGTCAACTGTCATTTTGACAGCGAGTCGACTGTCAGTTGAAAGCGACGATACATCCGCGGTAGCCTCGCTGGGGCCAAGACGCCTGTGATCGATTTATTTGAAATTAAACTCTGTTTTCGGTTTTAATCGCGTGGTGTTTATTACTTTTAGTATTGTTTCAATGCTCAACGTTTCGAGACCTTTACAGTTTACAGGTCAATCCTGAAGAAGAGACCTTTAAAAAGGTCTCGATTTCTTTAAAATTGAAACAATGCTAATAAAAGTAAATACGAGGCAAATAAAACAAAAAATAGTTCAATTTTTTTAAGGAGTTTTTTGTTCCGATATTGACTTTTCAAAGTAGGTAAATAGAGAAATATTTTCAAGGAAAATATGTACCATTTAAAATAGACTCGTGGCGAGACTCGAAATCGCTCTTTTGCGTTTCAGCGTGTTAACCAATTATGTTACACTACACGAGCAGCGAAATAAAAATACCTCACTGTTTAGTGTCGCCCGTGTATTTTGAGCTTTAGCCATGTTTCAATGCGCCTACAGGTGCTACTTTCCATTGATAACAGAACAGTGTATTCACAGTGCACCTTTGTTCAGTTGTCTGTCCGTTGTCCAGTTGGAACATAGCGACTTTAACTGTCGGGACCTATTGAATATCTAGAATCTAGACCATCATAAAGCTTTCCAAGTAGCTGCTTCGTGCCATTATTACAAAAAAACATGTTTGTTGTATGGGAGCCCCTCTATTTGTTTTATTTTGCTTTTAGGATTTGTTGTTAAAGCGGCAACAGAAATAGGATCTACATCCACTGGGAAAATTTCAACTGTCTTCTCTCCATTCTTTTATTTGTTCTGTGGTCCCCTCTGTTAAAGTATCTATGTTCAGTGACTTTCGGTTTTGTTTTTTTTTTCAGTTTTAATTAACTTTTTAGTTTAAATTGTAAAATACACTTCTGGACACATCTATTTGCCCTCCTTAGAGTTTAGGTTTCGATGCCCCCTACCGAAATATGATTGCTAGATTGAACAAAAACTATTGATGCAGTTTTAAACCGGATACATTTTACCATCTTTTTCGATCGTATTGTTTTAAATTTGAATTCAGAATACTACACGACATGGAGCTACGCCTAACAAGTCGGGTATGCGCCTTGATGAAGCCAGTTGATATTTGAATAAAAAACATGTTTTATCAAATAAAGGTTTAATTTAATAACGCGTGTTGCCTCCATGGGCATCTACCACAGCTCTCATACGATTAGGCATAGAGTTTATCAACCGCTCTATGAAATTTTGAGGGATCGTCTCCCATTCCTCTTCTATGGCATTTTTCAACTTCTGCATCGTCTGGGCAACTGGCTGACGAGCCCTAACACGTCTTTTAAGCTCGTCCCACATGTGCTCAATAGGGTTCATGTCTGGGCTTCTGGCTGGCCAGTCCATAACTGTGATCACATCCCGAAGATATTCCCTGACGATGCCGGCCGTATGGGCTCTTGCATTATCATGCATAAAAAGGAAATTTGGGCCCACATAGTCCGCGTATGGCATCACGTGAGGTTCTAAGCACTCACGAATGTTCCTTTCAGCATTTAATGTTGGCAGCCGTGGTCCCGTAACAACCTCAAGTTGAGTTTTGCCGCTCGCGGATATACCGCCCTAGACAGTCCATGAGCAACCGCCATAAGCAACCCTCTCTTCAAAGCAGCATTGTGCGAAACGCTCTCCCTTACGTCGGTAGACCTTCTTCCTTCCATCATTGCCATGTAACACAATTTTAGACTCATCAGAAAAGAGTAGGTACACGGCTCCAATGCTGCTGAGTCCAATTTAAATGAGTGCGCGCGAAATGAAGGCGCGCTGTTCGGTGGGCTCGCTTTAGTTTGGGGCCATTAGGTGGCTTGTGTGGTACCATATCGCGGTCTTTTAACCTTCTCCGAACAGTTCGAGCGCTCACAGATACTCCGTGGAAGTCGCAAAGTTGGTTTTGTATCTCAATGGAGGTAAGGTGACGATTTCTCAAGCTGGTCGTCACGATGAATCGATCCTGCCTTTCAGTTGTGACCCGAAATCGTGGCCTTCCTTGGCGACGAACAAAGCCGCCAGTCTCTAGGTACCTCCGATAAACATTTCGGACCGCAGATCGACTTAAATTAAGTTGAGCACTCATATTTCTTTGGCTGTGTCCGGCCTGGATAAGTGCCACAGCTTGAGCGGCGACTTCAGGCGAAGTATCCATAGATTATTGATAGAACCTTACCTTAATGTTAAGAATAAGTAATGTTTGTTGCAAAACCAAAGAGAAAAATCACACTTTCAAGAATTAAATCCAAGTAAACCAATAAAATCAAGTTTTCTTAGTAGGTATTCGATTGTTTGATATCAACGAACAGGCTCCAAATTGTCTTTTGTTTCTTTAAATTCTGAGTTCAAAATTCAAAAAAAGGCTATTGAATGGAATTATGAATGTGCCAGGTTCAAAACTGCATAAAAAATTTTTGCGCGACCTGATTTAAAATTTTAGCTAGGACCCAACGAAACTGAAAATGCAAGGTGGGCCAACAGATGTGTCTAGAAGTGTATTTTTTAGATACAAAAACTAACGTCAAAACAAACACTGAGCAACTTGCTGAGCATAAATTTCGTAGTGCTGTCAATGTATCGATAAAATTGTTTATTTATCGACTCGATACGAGTCGATCTTAGACAATAATAAAATGTTCAATGTAGCACCTGTAGTTTACCTATAAATTTACATTCCTGCATTAATTATTTACCTATTTTAATACGCGCAATTTTATCAGATACAGTTCAGCCGTGGCACAGGTCGGGTCATTGTCAATGATAACGGCGACAAAGCATTGTTTTGTTATGATCGGATTTTAGTTTTAACTAGCTTCTGCTCGCGACTTCGGTCGCGTGTCCTACAGGAAATAGAATTAGGATTATCCCGCCTCCCACTGTATGTGTACAAGTTTTCATGTTGGAGAAAAAATAGAATAATACAAAATTGGAGGTAAAAACCTTTAAATTCCAAAAGTCGTGGAACTAAAATGGTTCGCCTTGACGTCTAGAAAAACCTCCTTTCAGCTTAAATTATGCATGCAATTATATTTTTTTAAGAATTGTCTGTTTCGTTTTGTGTCAAATTTGGGGACACAACTCTTTTTAGCATTTTAAGCTAAGTCTGGTAAGATATCTTTCTGAAGGCCGGTCTCAGTGACTACCTACCTACTTGAGCTATGAAATGTATTCTCTCAAGATCGAGTCATAAAGTGATCATATTACATGACACATTGCAGCATCGTAAATTGAGGTTTACTAGGTAATTGGGACAGCCAGTTTACTACCAACTGAACTGGCCACCCTAAAGACAGTGTTACACCTACGCCATTCATAACAAGTCACTTACTCACTTAAATTGCTACTAGTTTTAATTAGTTGCCTGGAAGAGATAACCCTTAGGCGACAAGGCCGCCCCTTGTGCGACACTAGTTTTAAGTTTTTCTTAAAAATACTTGTATATTTTGGTACAATAAAGCGTTTATCTGTTAACCTAGTTCCAGTACTGACTTTGCGCTCTCAAGTCAGTCTTATTTGACAAGTCAGTCGGACGTTCTAGTAGAATCACAAATCATGCCTTCTAATTGTATCTGGGTTGTAATTTTGAGTCAGTGGGTCTAGTCACTGATTCAGACATCAGAATAAAAGTTATAGTTTTGAAAACAATAACAACGACAACATTGAAATTTAGCAAAAAAAAACCAACAACACTATTCCTATTTCAGACTTAGACCCCAACGCCATCTATCAAGAGATTCGGAACCAATTAACAAATGAACGATAATAGGGAATAATGAAAAATTGAGCTAAAACTAGTTACAAGGAACCTAAAAATTGAGAATCTATTTAATCTTATTGGTAGTCCAGTGAAATAGAATAACGGATTACTCTGACCTACTACGATCCCTACGACTGTCGCAAATGACGTCAAAACCTTGAGATAATTTCTACAATATTTCTCTTAGTTCTTTAAATAAAACCGCCCACTTCTCGCGCAATTTACGACGGTTAATGTAAATCGTGTGTTTATTTTGTTAACTGTTGTGACTACGGTACTTTGACGATCTCCATGACGCAGGTGTGTGGAAACCAGACAAGTACCTAAGTGTCTTATCGTAGGTATCACATTGGCGGTTTGCGAGCGGGTTCAGGGCGGGACAGGTACAAAACAAATCACGGGTCGCCTCCGAGATCTCTCCCACAAACACAATGGAAAACAAGTTCCCGCGGATTCGTCCCGCCCGTAATCCGCTCTTAAACCGCTGGGCATAGTGTGATATGATATGGTAAGACACATGAGGTAAGAGTTGGTTAGGGTAGGGCTATCAAACTGAGTTACCTACTACTTATCATCATCCGAGCGTTATCAACTACTTAAATAGATAATAAATAATAAGTGTGCTGATCGTTTTACTTATGAACCGTTTTCTATGGAATACCTTTCCATAGCCCCAATTTATACCTCTAATGCGGGTGCGGGAGAGACGGTGTTTTATGATCAGGAAGTCATAGAATGGTTGTCTTTGAAATCACACGATTTTCTTGTCGAAAATTATCATTTTGAGCGTATTTGTAGGGTGTGCTTGATTTTCAATTTCATTAAAAAAATTAATTAATCTACACTTTTTAAAGTAGGTTTTCGATTGTAGCTACTCGTGCGTATGTTAATAACAAGAAGTAGGTACCTACCTTAAACCTAATTTTGTTTGATTAGGAACTCTCCACGGTGATGCCGATGAAACAATATTAACGTATTATTTTTTGTAATGGGAAGAGTTGAAACCATGTCGCGGATGCAATTTTTTTTCTTAAATTACATATCTATATAATTTAAGTTTTTTTTTTGTCGCCGATGCAGTTTTTTTCTTAAATGCTATTTCTACAGATTTTTGAGAAAAAAACTCTTTGTAGACTTGACTTGACATCATTTTATTTGTAGACTTGCCAAGTCTACAAAAAAAATTATGTCAGTCAAATACTTTTACATATTTTAAAATTATATTGCATAACATTGACAATATAATTATATTCTTTGTTTTTTTTTTCTTTTTCTTTTAGTTTTAGTTAAACTTTTCATTATAAGTTTTATTTAGATTTGTAATTTGACAATAAATGGTTTTCATTACATTCTTTATTTTCTTCCGAGATAGATATGGCATGGACGCGGCATGGATGGATGCCATATCTATCTGTAATTCCTACCTATTATTGTAAACGTCCGGACTTTTAGGATCGTAAACGAGTAATTTATAGAATCCTTAACGGATCTGGTTAGTTCTTGTTATAAAATTAAATGATCCTGGTTTTATAAACAAAAACTCTTAAAATTTCTAAATTTATTATTTTAAATTTTCAGTTCTTCTGATGTCCTGGTTCGGCGTGGAACAAGTAAAAGCGAATTCGTGCATCAGAACTGGTAATCTTGTCCAATCTATGATCCTTACCTTCATCTTCTACGTGTTAGATGTGTCGTGTCGCTGCAAACACATTCGGGCTGACCGAAAACAGAGACCTGAATTATCGATAACTGTTCTCGACACTTTCCCAGCGCAATAACTGTCAAAGTCTAGTAGATTTTTCTTTTTTTTAATAGTCCTAGTGCGTATACCGTACTACTCTGCTATAGAGTATATTGATATTTACCTATGAGCAAGAAATTTTAATGTTAAATTATAAATTGTAGCAAGTAGGTATTGTGAATTTTGATAATTATTATTAGAATATTATTCCTAATTTTAAACATTTTTAATAGATTATTAGTAGTTTGAGTAGGGGTGGGACAGAGTTATAGCTACATTTAATCTCGTTATAGCTACATTTAATCTCTTCCCAGCCAACACATAAGCCAGATAGTAGCGAAAATATACCACAATAAGCAGTGTCAAGCTTTATTACTTTTGTATTACAGCTGATGTTATGGCTTTATTTTGAATAAGAGAGTTCTTAAATTAAAATAATGTTGTAAGCTTACTAAATTCTGTATAAAGTTCGCGGTATTTTTTTAAGCTGAATAGTAATCAAGAGTAGAATCTGCTAAACAAGCGATATTCCAATAAAAGTAATTGAAACAGCTATTATCTGCACAGTAGCTGAAGTTTTTGCATTGTCCTGTATAACATATTTAAGCAAAGCAGTTAAACAGCAAAACGCTGAATATTAGATGAAATATTTTCTTTAAGCTGCATAGTGTACGAAATGGTACTAATTTATTCAGATGCTGAATATTTTAGATTTTTTCTTCTTTACACAGCTGACTTCTGCATAATTGAAAATAAACTCCTTGTTTTACCTAACTTATAGCGCTATAAGCGTACAATTGTCTTTATGTTCAGCTTAAAACAATATCAGTTACAAATGTGGGTATCTTAAGCAGCAGATAACTGATTAGTTGAAGATATCGTATGTTTATATCCAGATATTTCACCTTTCTCTGAGAAATGTATAATTATTGTACTTTAAACCAAATAATTTCTGGATATGTAGTCGTATGTGAACTATTATGCAGAAATAAGCAAAATAATCACTGAAATAGACACTTTTATTCAAATTGGCCGTCCGCCATTAACTACCGTTCGACATAACCTCTTTTTATAAAAATCGTCCACATTTATCTTATGAAACACTTTGTTTAGTGAGTAGGATACATTAGCAGATATACAAAATTTGATTCTCATTATTTAATGGGACTGAAATTTGATAAAAAGTAAAGATAATTTAATTAAGTTATATTTTACATTTGTTTACCTTTTAAATTGTAGCTTTATCATAAGGCGCTCAAAAATGTACAATAATCATATTGATAATTCACAGTAAAGTGCCATGCGTTTATATAATTCACCTCAAACTTACTTAAAATGTATGAAACAATTTACTTACCAAACTTTTGAAGACGTACAATTTTTTGAAGTATAAGTAACACAAAATAATTTCGTCACAATGAAAAATACATTAATACTTTTTTTACTTACATAATTTCTGTGTAAGACTACTCCTGAGATCGGAATTTTGAATATCATTTGAATATCTGAACTCACAAATTAACACCTGCATAAAATATGTATAATTTCTGGACTAAAGAAAAATCTGAATTTATGCAGAAGATATTCAGTGTGTTGTACATTTATTCAGCTGCTATGTGGCTGTTAATCAAATGTTATCCAAATTGAAGCAAGATATTTTGTGCCCAAATTGCTTGAATATCATCTGTATAAGCGCTTACACAGAAGTTATGCAAATACTTATCCAGCTTAAAGTCAAAAAAATTGCTTTTACGCAAAATTTATTCAGCTAATCTGTGTTGGCTGGGTTAGTTATATCTATTTTCAAGAATTCTATTAGAATCTTCTAGTTTTATTAGGGAGGGAAAGAGAACAGAGTTATCGATAAAAAAGAACATTTTTTTTTCGATGTTTTTGCAGCTTGTATGTAAAATGTATTTATGTGTTTGAATGTCCACAGGAATGTGTGTTTGTTACGAGAAATGGGTAAAACTTGCATGAATAGTCACCTAGGCACATAGGAAGAATACCAATCTTTGTTTTGTGATCACGTTTACTTGTCCTGTCTTTTAAATATAAAACTATTCGGCTTTTGTTTTGGCCGAATATCGTAATTATTCTTTACATCACTAGGTAATGCCCTTATTTTACATTTTATTTTAATTTTTTAATTATTTATACGATCCCGTCAAAAAACAGAAAGTTGTAATCTAAGTACCTAGGTATATTTTTATTATTGACTTAAAAACTCTGCTAATCGGAGAAAGAAAATAATATACTTTTGTTGCATACATTTTTTTAGCCACAATAAGACAACTAAGCGTGATCATCCAAGCTATCTTTAAAAAAAACTTACACTGAACATTTTTTCCTGTGAATAACTGATTTTTTTTTCAAAAATAAAACACGAAACACAAAATTTACCTCTTCCTATAGAATGCTCTTTAGTTTTACATAAATGTTTAAGGAGATAAATACCAATTCTGATTTTTTTGTCGATTTAGTAATGTTTCAAAAACCCAGTCTACGGATTCTTTTTTTTAATTGGAAATAAGTGAACATAAATTGAATAAGCGCAACGAGCGTTAATTCAATTTTATGGATAGGTTAAGTTAGGTCAGAGGCTGCTATTCAATTCTTTGGTTATGACAATTTAAAATATGACCCCTAATTTATATTGTTTTGGATTATAACTGTAACAAAACAATTGTACCGGATGTATTTGTATTATTTTCTTGACATTTCGGAATTTTCTAGTTTTGATGGTCTCGGTCTGCCGTTTCATTATGAGTGGTACCATTTATTTCTCAAAAATTTATGACACAATAATTAATTTCGTGTAGTCGACTGCGAATCCACAACCTACGGGTCAATATTTGGGACTTGTCACAACCAAAGAATTAGATAAAAGAAGCCTACATCGTTCTAACAGATTTGAATTAACCCATTTTGTTAAAACCCTTTCTTTTTATGTTTTTTTTTCTTTCTAGTTCAGTTATTTACAGGACTAGTTTTAATACCTATCTAGATTTCTGTCTTTCTTTTTTTACTAATAAAGCATGCATATTTCCAGCATTATGGATACTATTAATAACACAACGTATACAGGCGGAATGTCAAAGTAAGTATATATTAGACAAAATATAAATATAATATGATTTAACTATATAATATTATTTAATTATGATTTATATTATAGTGCTTTAGGCTTTGGTTCACTGGCTAGCTAGCTTTTCACAGAAGCAAGGTGAATATTTTTCGAAATTTCCGTAGACTGGGTTATTAATTTGATAGTTAAAGCTATTTAGAATAATTTGTACATACTCTAACATAATTATATGCTGCTTAAAGCGTATTAATTTAGCAAATATAATTTTGAACAAACATTTTGTTAGAAATATTTTAATATTTTGTGTGCCCTTCGCTTATCCGGCAAGTGAAAGACACAGGTACAACCCTGCCACGGGGTTTTTTTTATGATGCAATTCTCTTTGTAAAATATTTCTAATAGAATGCCCTAAGCAATAAACATAAGAAATATTAAACATTTTGTTGTTTAGAACCTAAGGTAATTCATTAAATGGCACAAGTATAGTCTCGTATCCAACTTCTGACCACACAACGCTGGTTAATGGTTGTGACCGCTGCTGTAGCGCTTGTAGGCTCTGTTGTAGCGGCTATATTGCCTTTAATCGCCTTAGATTCTAATTTTTAACGACGTAAAAATATAGGTCACATATCATCGACACTAAGGTAGAGCCACTAGGATCTCCGCACAGTTAAAAAAACAGCTAGGCAAACAGCTTTTATAACTAACACAAATAATTTATTTTGCGTACTGCAAACATAAACAAAATAATTAATTAAAATTGAACAGAACTTGATATATCAGTTAATCAATGTATGTTTAATTAAACCGAATTAATTACTTATTTTTACACTATTGTGTATTGATGGATGTTGTGTATTAAATTAATTGTATTTATCACAAAAACATAAAAAATCTGATGCCGAATAACGTTTCAAATTCGGTATTTTTTATCGTTATATCGAAACTTGGGTCACTTCACTATAATATTTTATTTAAATAAAAATGGTTGATTTTTCTGGGGGTTACCATGATTTCTTACAAATCGTTCAGTTTTAGGAAGAAAAAAAAGCTTATGATTTCGCGCTCCGTGATTGGTGGTTAACTTAAAGTATAGAATAGGTTTTGTCTGTGAACCATATAATGCTGTTTATACTAGCTAATTATGAACCTATTTTATAAATTTTATGAAATCTTAATTTAAAACTCTAATTAATTAAAAAATATTGAATCCTGCTTTGAAAAATCATTAAACATATTTACGTACCTATAATTCTTTTTTCTGATATTTTTTGGCAGGACGATTTAGATCCTGCATTTAAGGAAACCATGGTAAGGGGTCTAATCAGCCATAAATTTATTATTAAGTTTAGACAAAGACTAAATTAAAACTCGGAACAACCTTCAGAAAAACTATTTGTTAGTTTCTTTGCCAGATTAAAAAAAATATTACGTTTTCATTCGCGTGTTATTTTTTATTGCGTTCATAATAACGACTGATTGATGCGACTTAGATATAGGTAGCGATGAGCGACATATTTGCAATTTTACTTTACTTTAATCTAGTGGTTATGTTGGTCGATCGATGGCCTAAATACGCCGGACTAAATGCCCTGTTGTACCTACCTTAGTCGTGCGAGGTAAGCAACTCCTGGCGCGGTCATCCCTTCGATGGGTGACCGATAATGGCGCGGCTCATGAAAGCATTTGATCTTGGTCCGGTCGTTATCTTTAATAGCAGTCGCAAGATCAACTATAAAACTATCAAATGTGGTATCACACCACTACACGGAAAACGAAGAAAAAAATGATCTAAATAATAGTTATTTCAAGCTTAAAAATATCAAAGGCTTATCCGAAAATAGAAATGTAAAAATAAACTCATTCTAAACTCTAACGATGTCATAAAAAATAGCGGCAAAATTCTTTTTTAGACGTCTGTGTGGCCGGTGGAGAGGCTTGTCGACCTGAATAGTTAATTGGAAAAAGGCGGGAAGCGCTCAATCTTGCGAACGCAAAGGGTATGATGGTGATAAGTCATTGCTTCGAGGAACCTGATGCCATTTTAACTTGTGTTTTTTTAAGTTGGTAATATCGATAAAAAGCAAATAATTTACTTACATACATAGGTACATAATGTTAAAAAAAATCTTAAGTTTCCAATAAGTTATAAAAATGATGTGTTTTTAACAGGTACCTAGTGGAATATAAAAAAGAAAACAATAGTGCAGTGCAATGCAGTAACGCGTTATCGATAAAAATGTCTTGTGACTCTATATTGTCATTTTAATAATTTTATCGATAAACTCTTTTTTTTTTTTCGTTATTTTATTTAAATACCTATCCACTTAATTATTGGAATTCAAAATAGGTACCTACACAAAATTATTTAAACTAAATAAATATTCACAAAACAATTTAATACAGTTTTAAAAATGGAATTCCAATAAAAAAATGCACCCCTCACTTGAAAATTGTTCAGTTCGCGTGACTTACTGCCCTTGAATACAACATACATGCATAGCTTTGCTTTGTTCCATATTGGATTTAGTAATCAAAGCCTAGTGACCTAGTGGTCAAAGTACGGCCAGACATTACCCCCCTTACTTATAAACGATGATTAACAGCTGCATAAACTATGTATCGTTGGTCTTTTACTGTCACATGACGTTTCAAAGTTGACAGACAGAAACAAACGTTATATAACTTAGTCATCTGTTAATCATCGTTTATAAGTAAGGGGGTACGTCTAGTGCATGCTTATACTTCGGCAAAAGTTTGGCTTACACTAGTGTTGTCGAACTGAGTTCACTCAGACCTAAGTCTGAGTGAACTCAGTTCGACAGTCCGCTTGGACTCAGCTCGAGTCATAACCACAACAAAAAATAACGAAAATAAGTGTGCAAGTTAAAAGTAATTGCACATAATAATGTGAACCCTTGCTTTTGCCTACTAGGTACACTCAACCATGATTTTAAAATGAATTGATTGCATTAGCGTGCATTGGCGTAGCCCTAGCGTGCTAGATTTTAGATCTGTGGAAGTATAATTTTTTAATTTATTTGTACTTTCACCTGAAAAATAGTTTCATATTTCAATGTACCTATACCTACCTATTATAGGCAAAATTAACTTGTTTATTTTCGTTAATCCGTCATTTTAGTTTTGAATATTAAGAAAATAAAAGATTTCTTGATCTGTCATGCTAGCCTAGCTAGTCGCAACGAGAGCATTGTATTAATAAAAAATATTTTTTTTTAAATTTTAACCAAAATTCTTGTTAACTTACTCCCTCCACTTCAATAATTATTCGTGGTTAATTTTTTTACAGTCTTGCTAGCTAGATCTAAGTACCCGCGTTGTAGGCATGATACAGACCTAAAAACGTAAGATTCAAAATGGCGGGTGTATTGAAGATTGAAGATAACATACTTTACTTTTATTTTTAAATAATTTCATACTAAAAAGGTACCTGCATTTTTTAAGCCAGAGTCAGGTATACTAAATAGTACATTTTATTGATAATTGGTACTATTTGATTCGCTGTGGTAGGTACACCCGCCATTTTGACTCTTCCCCAAAAACGTCCATTCGTTGCTTATGCCATTCAATATTAGATGTAACACGCTTGATATGTTTTTATGGTAATTTACGTATATCTAGTTGTGCTTTTTGGTTTACTCTGAATAAGTCCCCATCGGATGGAAATATAGGGATGATAAATTAGCCTTTCCTTTGCCCGGGTTATCAGCCCACATACCTACCAAGTTTCAACGCAATAGCTTCAGTAGTTTTTTCATGACGAAGTCACAAACGATTACATTTACAATCATTTGTTGAAAGAGGTAGCTTTCATATTTCAAGATAGAATCCCCTTAAAACTAGACATGATTGAATCCCCTAATAAAATGGCTACAACTGAATTGGGAAACTCCTTTTTATGGTTCCGTACCCAAAGGGTAAAAATGGGACCCCATTGCTGAGACTCGGCTGTCTGTCTGTCTGTCACCAGCTGTATCTCATGAACCGTGATAGTTAGACAGTTGAAATTTACACAGATGATGTATTTCTGATGCCGCTATAACAATAAATACCTACTAAAATCAAAGTAAAACAAATATCAAAGGGGGCTCCCATACAACAACAATGGTACGGAACCCTTACTGCGGCAGACTGGCACTTGACCTTTTTTTTGAAGTTTGTTAGAAAATATTTTTGCATTTGTAAACCAAAGAGAAGTACTTACATAAAATCACGCTCTTGCCTTAGAATTGTTCACACGGTGCTAATTTCTACGCCATTTTACCAAACCAGGCCAGTAAGCCATAGCTGCCAATCAGACAGGTCAGTAACTGAGCAAAAAAGGTCAGCCTTTCACACCTCAATGCGCTAGTTGTTTGAATTTTACGCGATTTTTTTTAGAACTGGTTTACTGGAATGCCTAAGAAATCAGCACAGCGTGAATAAAGATTATAAGTACCGATGATGCCTTTTTACCATTTCTCCATACTCAACAAATAAATCTCCCCAGCTCGCACGATATACTGCTACGAGTGCGATAGTTGGACAGACGCGAGATGCAAGGACCCCTTCAACTATACCGCGTTACCGCGAGACCAGCCGCCTTTGCAGACTTGTAACGGTTGCTGCGTCAAGATGGTCCGGTATTCCAAGAGCCGTGAGTATACTTGCTGATTTATATACTGCTACGAGTGCGATAGTTGGACAGACGCGAGATGCAAGGACCCCTTCAACTATACCGCGTTACCGCGAGACCAGCCGCCTTTGCAGACTTGTAACGGTTGCTGCGTCAAGATGGTCCGGTATTCCAAGAGCCGTGAGTATACTTGCTGATTTATATACTGCTACTAGTGTGAGGACAGACGCGAGATGCAAGGACCCCTTCAACTATACCGCGTTACCGCGAGACCAGCCGCCTTTGCAGACTTGTAACGGTTGCTGCGTCAAGATGGTCCGGTATTCCAAGAGCCGTGAGTATACGTGCTGATTTATATACGGCTACGAGTGTGAGAGGTGGAGTATACTTACTGATTTATATAGAACTGCTACGAGTGTGACAGTTGTATCTTCATAAAATATTCGAACTTGCGCCTCCTGCCGGGCATGCGTCCGTCCGTACCATGATAATGAAGGGATCGCGTGGTCTAGTTCGTAATCTCTTCATCGTCACAGTGAATTAGTGAATCTGTTTCACTTGTTTAATATTTTCAGATTGAATCGGTTTCTAGAACTTAATATTCTAATTTCATTTTAAGTGCCTGCACTATAGGCCTATAGCCTTGCTTGCGAATATAGGAACTATAAAATTGTTCAGGAAACTTTATTGGACTGAGTAACTATACTGCCTTTTCACTGACTTCGCATAACACAGCCTTTAAACTTTAAGATGTATATTAACTCTACATTTTTATAATGAGATAATGTACAAACTAAGCCATTGAAACAGAGTAATGTGCATTGAAAACAAATTTCAGCACAGTAATAAACTGATTTACGACCCGTCGCCTATTTGACGTTGTGCCAACTGTTTTTGATTAAAGCGGTTAAGAGTGGTCGTTTAAAACTTCATAACCTTCCTAATTATTATTTTTACTATTTACTTCTCAAATCTCTACTTATTGTAAAGCAGTCATTCAATTCATCTCAAAGACCTAATAAAACGCAAATCAAGTGCTGAACCTTATACCTAGGTCGGTAATATGGGACATATTAAGAGATGAGATAATGAGAATAACGTATAATTAGGTTGGTAAGTTGAGTTTTCGTGATGCTTATATGAAATTTAACATATTTTTTGGTTTTAATCACGTTTGTTTTATTATTTTTAGCCATTTTTCAACCTCTGACACTTTACAGTCCTCTGACATTACAGTTCCCACTGTTTGCGGGTAAACTATGGTATAATTTGTATTGTACCTATTAATCAATCATAATATTGTACCTATCTACAATCTAATATTGACGACGTGAACAATGCTCTCTCTAGATTAGTATATTGGTTTAATGTTAATAATATGCTACTAAATGGATCTAAAACTAAATGTATTCGATTCACACTACCAAATGTAAAACAAGTTAAAACCACTGTAAAAATTGATAATGAGGAGATCGAAATAGTCGATAAAGCTGTCTTTCTGGGTATAACTTTAGACGCTAAGCTTCAATGGGGCCCACACGTGGAAGCTCTGTCCAAAAGACTTAGTTCCGCAGCTTATGCAGTTAAGAAAATCCGGGAATACACAGATGTTGAGACGGCCCGCCTAGTCTACTTCAGTTACTTTCACAACATCATGTCATATGGTATCCTGCTGTGGGGGTGTGCTGCTGACATAGAAACCATTTTTGTTTTGCAAAAGAGAGCGGTGCGAGCTATCTACAAAATGGGCCCCAGGGAATCGCTTGAAGAAAAGTTTAAAGAGATAAACATTTTAACTGTTTACTCTCAATACATTTATGAAAATCTGCTATACGTGCATAAGAATAAATCAAGTAAATTTCACAAATACAGTGATGTCCGTCAGGTTAATTTGAGACACAAGGATGATCTGACTGTGCCCTATAGTAGGCTCCAGAAAATAAGTAAGTCGTTCTGTAGCACTAGTGTACTTTATTATAATAAACTACCTGAAGACGTATGTGACATGTCCATTACAAGATTCAAAAAATATATTAAACTTAAATTGTGTAATAAGGCGTACTATAGCACGTCTAAATATTTTGATGAAAAGAATCCATGGACATGATTGTTAATTGCTCCTGTTCAAATTAAAGATATCTGTATTATGACGATTGTAATATAAAACCTGATAAAAAAAAATTGAAAAAAAAACCCCATGAGTTTCTTGTGGTTTCTTCTCATCGGAGGGCGCGTTCCGAAACCTCGGTAAAATAAAATCTCGACGTTTCAAAACGTACGTATGTGTGTTTAATATACGTTCTAAATGAATAAATAAATAAATTTTGAGTTTTGAATATAATTTGTATACACATCCTGTTCCTTCGAAGTTACACAGCTTCGTAGGAACAGGAACACAATATTGCCGATGTATAATAAATATCAGAAGATATAATAGGTACCTAACCTACATATATTTTTTCTAACAAAACGTTCCTATCGCAGACGTTATCATCAATTAATTCCTTTAAAAAAATTACAAAATATATTGAAAGCGACACGATTTAAATAAAAATTAATAATTTATACAAAACATTTTTACAATGTATTTATTGACTGAATATAATGTCTAGTGATCTAAAATTTAATTAAATCTTATATTAAATTATAACTAAATAAAATCTATAAAAAGTAACCACAATAAATATAAAGTATAATTTCTATTGACAAGTCCATTACGGCCAAAAGTGGCCAAATGTAAAAGCGTATTAATTTACTACATACATTTATTGACATTTGTTATTTCTATCCACAGCCTACGAAGTGGTCCGGCGAACGTGTACATCTCAGCTCCAAATAAATTTATTCATGGTTGACCACGTCTGCATGATGGAAAGTACTGGGACGGGGCACATGTGTTTCTGTGAAGAGGACATGTGTAACGGCGGGCAGGACCCGGGCGCGGCACTAGGCTTGCTAGCAGCTGCACTGGCCATAGCATGTGCATGTATGAGGTGAAGTAGGATGTAGAGCGTTGGGTACGCGTTTGTCGACTGTTCCATTTTATCGATGTTTTGGAAAGATTTTTTATCGACAGTGTCTCTGCACTATTTTGGTTAACTTTTTTTTTTAATATTTTTGTTTAGGGCATTGTGGATGATAAATGGTGTCTCTATTTTTTTTTAAATAAGGTTTTTTTTTCAAATTTAATAACTATATTCAAAAAGAATATAAATAAAGCGTGATTTTGTTTAAATAGCAATAATAAAAAATTTTCATTTAATTTTTAGCATTAAGGAGGCATTTGCCCAGCGGATACAATATTATACTACTTAACATTTTTTTGCATTTTTTAAATGGAGTTAGTCTCAACGCCCGTCTCACAACGGATCTAAATAAAAACCTATCAATTTTTGAACGGGATTCGGGGACTGAACAATTCCCGTGTTCACAGAAAAAGATGTTAGACAAGTGATAGATAACAGAAATGAAAACAGTCGACAAATTGTATCAAAAAAACGCAAAGAATTAGTTTCTAATTAAAATTCTTCGTCCAAATATCTAGTTGCTGTAGTTCATAGTAAAGTGCTTAGTTTTTTTCAACACACGCATGGAAATAACAAAGGGGAGGCTATTACATATTGCAATATCTAGTCATTGCAATAGCGATTTAAATTGAAACTATAGCCGAAGCTATCGAAAACCACCATCTTGGTGGTTTTCGATAGCTTCGGGATGTATTTTATTAAATACAATACGAAATAATTGTGGTCATTATTTTAAAGTTCTATGTTTTTATGTCGTTTTTATGGTCTCGGGATGTTTCCTCGTGACCACGACTGATGTGACTCGATTGAAACGAGTAGAATATTGATTATGTTTTTTTTCTCAGTCGTTTGTGACAATATTTTTTTATTGGTAGGTAACTAGGTAAGGTACCTACATAAAGTTAGCTACCTAATATTTCCTGACTATTTGTTTTCAATTTAAATCACTATTGCAATATTGTTTTTTTTAATCATATATAAGGTAGGTACTTACCTAACTCGCTTACAAAATAACCATAAAAAAATAAGAAAAAAATAGCACCAAAATTGCTTCAGCTTTACGTGATGGCAAAAACTAAGCACTGGTTCATCTTTGGCATTTTTGCTATAAATTAATAATTATACTTTATAATAAATTGTTATAAATTATAATTATAATTACAAAATAATAATTAAATAATAGTCTATGAGCTACTCCTCCCATTGAGGATCTACCAACTAACACAAGCTTTCGAAATAACCTGGTAAATTTTTGTTTTATTAAGTTTTTTTTTTACGGATGGAAACAAGATTTTCTAGTTTTTATAAATGAATGGATACTGATTTGACCATTATCTTTCTCAATAATCAACGCCGTTGTGGTCTAAAATGGAGCACATTCACCAAGAAGTTCCGATCTGGTTCGTTAATGGCTGCACCGGCCTACGTATCGGAACATGGAGTCCGTTTGACATTACGACGTCATACACATATTTTTTTAATAAGCCGAAATCTGTTGAAACGAATCGGAACTAATCGTACCTACATTTTTTTAAATTATTTATACCGAAATCTGTTGAAACAAATTGAAACTAGTCAAAAAGCAGTGCTGTGTTAGTCGGTAGAGAATGGTAGGTATCGCAAAACCATACAATTAAAAATAATGAATTAAGTTTTCCAAACAGCCTGTAAATATTGCTCAGTCACATAGTGATGCGTAGGTTATCGATACTATCGGATATCGATAAAGCTTGTTTTTCGGTCCAAATTATCGACCAATTGCTCATAGATTGCACACAGGATAGATCAGCACTAAGGGAAAAATAACTAGCGAGTACTGCCGTTAGAATTAGGTGCCTGATAGATAAGTAACGAGGGTTTCATATTCGTTTGACAACTATGGCTTAACGTCAAAAATTTGGCGGCAATATTGGTAGGACATGAAAACAATAAACTATTTGGCAAAGAGTACCCTTTTTTTTTAGAGAAAAAACAAATATTTATGTCATACGACCGTTTCATGTTGGTGCAAAGAGTGCGTTTCATTTTTAAATTCCTATGCCGTCATGTTGGTAGCAAAACAACAAAGTGCAAAATACAAAAAAAATCATGTGCTACCTTGAATTAAGGGAGATTCGTATATGAAGAATGAATGAACGAATCTTCCTGTATTCAAGGTTTAGGGTATAGCACATTCAAGATATTAAGGAAAGACTTTTTTGTTTTGCTACCAACATAACGGCATAGGAATTTAAAGATGAAACGCACTATAAGTGCATACCTAAAATAATAAAATGAAATGAGGTTTATAGAAACTAAAATGGTGATTACAGCTGCATAAGCTATGTATCGTTTATGACATGAAGTTTCAAAGTTGACAGACAGAGATAAAAGTTACATAACTTAGTAATCCGTCAAGCATCGTTTTTATGTAAGGGGCATAAAAGAATAACCCCCTTACATATAAACGATGACTAAGTTTATGTAACGTTTGTCTCTGTTGTTAACTTTGAAACTTCATGCTACAGTAAAAGACAAATTTTACATAAAGTTAGTCATCGTTTATAAGTAAGTGGGTTGGTTATTATTAAAATAGATTATGCTTTTTTTTAAAACAAGTAGGTAATAATTTTTTAATTACTATGCGGATTGGGAAAAAAGTACATTAAGAAGTAATACACCTACATCGCAAAACTTTAATTAAATTATAATTTTTTTGAATATTTGGCCATAGTTATCAAACAAAATAAGCCTATAGGTTAGAAAACGGTTGTGTTCTAATATCAGTTGAAGATCGAAAAAAAAGTATAAATGTATACATCATATCATTTACATTTTCTTGTTTTCGCGAAGTTAATTTGAAATTAAACTCAATTTTCGGTTTTAATCGCGTTGTGTTTATTATTTTTATCATTTTTTCAACGGCCGATGTTTCGAGACTTTTCCAGATGCTCTCTTCAGGGTAGACTGAGATGTAATTTGTCATTTTATTGTTTTAAAAAATGGCTGAAAAACTACCGTCTCATTTAATATTAATTGTACGTTTCGTTTCTTTGTACGCAGACTTCAGATTGCAAAGACCAATCCCCTTTACTACGGTATGTTTTAAATTTATGTGGCTTCGTAACACGGCCACACATGATAAGAACCCACAAGAAAGTAATGGTTTTTTTTTTGTTTTTGTGGTTGTTATGCTAAATAAATATACTATAAAAATCTAAAACCTACTAGGTTGTACAACGGAATCTTTTTTTTGTTTTCGGGGAGAAATTCGTCCGTATTAGACTATCCCCCCGCTCCGGGGGGAGCGGCGGGGATGTGTGGGGCTCCCTTTGGCCTGAGGTGGTGGGCGGCCAGAGGTTTATCCATCTCGAGCCCGTGATTTGTAGGTGACTCTTCTTCTGAAGAATAACAGAATAAAAACAGCAGAAGAGATCTGTAAAAGTCTCGAAACGTCGGACCTTGAAAAATGCACAAAATAATTAACACAACGCGAAAAATTAGTGTAATTTCATACCTATATCATTTATTTTGAAATAATTTGAAAATAAGGTATTGTTATGAATAAAACTAATAATATTACATTAATTGAAAAGTTCGAATGCGATTGAAAATCAAACCCCAATTGCTGTGTCTAGATTTATTCTTATAAAAGATAGAAAAACTAAAATAATAACCAAATATTAAAAAAAAAACAAATAGGTAGGTACTAGGTAACTCCAAAGAAGTCAGAACATGGGAAACGCTCGTACGAAATATAAAATGTCAATATTATCAGTTCTGTTGGAACATTTTTTTTATTAACAATTAAAAAAACTTCTTATAGAAGGTATCATCCGGTTGGTTAGCACCTAAATATCGCATAACTAGTTAAAGTACGCTAGAGTTAGAAGCGACGAAACCTCGGTAGTTATAGATACATTTAAAAGTAATTTTTACGAAAATTAACACCAAAATATCATAGATTAAGAATAAATCTTTTTTAATTTAGCCAAAATAGCTAATAAATTATTTAAATGCTTAAGAAATTAAAACGAATAGATTAGGTCAGTCGTTATAACACCCGATTTGTCGGAGCCAACAGACCCTGTCACTTACAGCACACATATAAATAAAATCGTATTCACATCGACATTTTGTTTCGATGTGTGCTGTCGATGTGTTATTTCGGGCCCCACAAATCGACTCCATATAACGACTGCCTAATCTGCATGCCCGAAAGCTTCACAAAATGAAAATAAATGAAAAAAAATCATCATTTTTGGATCATCAAAAATACCTCAGCATCGATGCGAAAGCTTTTTTTATACGTCCAATAAACAAAATCATAAGCTAATAATAAACTTTAATTATTAAAAGAAAGCAATATGCAAAAATATACTTAAGAACACGCTTCGAAATCGAAATGGTCACGATTAACACCATGCCAAGCGTCAAACATAAACATACGATTATGCATTTCATAGGTAATGCTATGAATATGCATTGCATAGGTTATGCCATGAATATGCATTGCATAGGTTATGCTATGGCTATGCATTGCATAGGTTATGCTATGAATATGCATTGCATAGGTTATGCTATGAATATGCATTGCATAGGTTATGCCATGAATATGCATTGCATAGGTTATGCTATAACTATGCATTGCATAGGTTATGCTATGACTATGCATTGTATAGGTTATGCTATGAATATGCATTGCATAGGTTATGCTATGAATATGCATTGCATAGGTTATGCTATGACTATGCATTGCATAGGTTATGCTATGAATATGCATTGCATAGGTTATGTTATGAATATGCGTTTCATAGGTTATGTCATGAATATGCTAGAATTTGTTCAACTTGATGGCTAAGTCTGGACTTGGGGTAAGCCCAATTCGTCAATAGTTTTGATGTAGGTACCTATATCACACATAGCTTTATGCTTGTGGCTTGCATCAGCAGTGGGAGCATATACCTAGGAGCAAAATGAAGAAAAAGAGAAAAATCGAGAAACATGTGTCTCGTGCTCGTATGCTACCACTACTGGAGTTTGATCGTGACTCTATGAAATGAGTTACAGTCCGACATGATAACTCCTGGCTTTCCCTAGGGCTTAACACTCACTAATAGGTAACGGCGGAGGCATGTTCGGTAAATCCCTTCGTAACTGTCGCCTATTCTACGGTTAGGTTAGGTTAGGTTAGACGTGAGACGATCCGCCTCCGACGTAACTGAAAAGCCTTAGTAAAGACACGAGTTTGCTTGTCGTACTATAGCGATTTTAATTTAATTATCAATGAATGATGTGCGGCTATATTCACATTAAACAGCGGCAGCTGTCTGAACATAGGCGTAAACCGTTCATTGATAGTTATACCGTTCGCGAGTTAAGATGTGTTTGTCCGCTCTAGGCGAATGAGATCGTTTACGCGTGAATAGATAGTAGTTCCTTACCTATAGTTATAAATAACGGGTGCAATACGATAAAATGAGCAAAAATTATTAATATTTTACATATTTATATGTTCGTCGTTTTATAAAGCGATTTAAGTAAATAAGTCATTCGTTTTAGATACATCGGCTAGGTAAAATAATGTAAAAAAATAAGTTTCGGATCGGTAGAAACTCGTTTTAGAGATTATATATCGAATTACCTTATTAATATTATGTAGCTGTATAATTCCAAATAATCTAGATAATTTTATCCTTTTTTTACTGTTTAAGTAGCTAGATAGATATAAATATTATAAATAATTGACGCGTTTTCTACCAATCCGTAAACGAGTAAAGTGCAAAGCATTACTATATTATAATAATAATTATAAAATTATTGTAAAATATGTAACTAATAATATAAATATTTCGCCGTAATACTTCCTTCAACTTGTTATTTATTATTTAGTATTTAATATTATCGCCTTTAATATTTTACTAAGTATTTTCCATTTCATAAAAAAAAAACTAACAATTATTCATAAAACGCAAACTGGTTGTCGTTTTCGTGGTTTTCAGATTTTATTTTAGTCTTTGGGAACTATGAAAATGACGCTTTATTATCTAAAAATCAAATTTTATACCTTTGTGTGACATCAGCAATATTAAAATCAACCACAGAATATCAAAGCTCTGTCGTCTTTGGCCCTAAAAGGTGGATTATTGGTAAATTTAGATAATAAGGATTGCCATTGCATGAAAATCATTAAGATTTCTTTTCCAAGTTTGAGGGTTAGCTGGCATGTCCACTACCACCGCACGTAGTCTCACTATTATATCGCTCCTGGCTGCAATGAGACACCGGAATGCTCAAATTTTGAAAATTATTAAATACCTTAAAAGTTAGCTGTTGTTGCCCAAAAATCATTATCAAATTGAACACTTCCTGTTATTACCTAAATTCGTTTAAATACCTACCTAAAAGACTACGTTTTCCTTTTTAAATAAGTATAAGAAAATCAATGTCTTCGAAACTCCCTCTAAATCAAAGACTTGTGCCACTGCAAGGCTCTTCGCCGCTTGAAGAAGAAGTGGGCATCTTAACCGCATACCCGAGACAGGCAGGATCCCTGCCTAATGGAGACTGAGTGTTATTACTCCAGTATTCAAGTCAAGGGCAAGGGATCGGTGCAAGAGTGTGGAAGTTATCGTGGTATAAAGGTTACATGACTCTTGGATCCGGCAGGAGTGCACTGTCTCGAGAGGGTTGGTACCTATAGTTTCCGCCCCGGTCACGATACCATGGACCCTGTTTTCGCAGTAAGGACGGTTATGAAGTAATACAGGGCGAAGAATTACACCTCTGCAATTCCTTTTTCTGGACTTGCAGAAGGCGTTCGACTGTGTTCCTCACGTGATGAACTTGTAGGCGTAAGGTCCAAAGGGGTGACAGAAACTTGTATTGAAACCATCAGAGGGGTATAATCTTAATTTTTTTTATTACTTACCATAAAAAAATGTAGTAGTAAATCTATCGAAAAGAATGAAGTAAAGTTATCACTAAACTATCCTTTTTTGCCTTCAAATAGTGTTACCAACAGCTAACTTATTCCCAATACTGTACCTAGAACATTTTTAAAGTAACTATTAAGAAAATAACTAATTAATGCTTTATTTAATCTCTAACTAGTACTAAGAATGTTATGTATTGTTAAATTGTACTTTTTAATAAAAACATCATTTAATGTTGTTAAGTTTTTACTGTAATCTACCAAAGTGGTAGAAAATTTTGGTTGGCAAGACTGTTCTTTATTTAATCTATAAAAAAAACGCGAAAGCTGCTTAAAATTATATTGACGGCATTCAAATCTATGCCATTATTAAAAAAAATAGTTTACTGTTATGTTGTTACATTTGGAATCAAAATAAAAAAGTATAATTTAACAATTATGATTACTATTAAAAACCTTTTCTTCACTTCGAATTGCATATCATGCGAAACAGACTAGTTCTGATTGTTATTAGTCAATTAGTTTATATTTTGACATATCTTGCGGCTTTAATGGCCCAGAGCATGTAAAACTATTTGGGTTAGACTGTATTTTTATTAAAAAAAATACACAACAAAAAAATGGAGTCTAGCAATCAAAAATAACTTTTATTGCCTTTTTATAATATTTTTTTGGTAAACGTATAGTTTGGCCCAGTAACCCAAAGCACTTTTGTTCGACACTAACTGGCTAAACGCTTTGCGACATTAAATAAAATTGGCCTAGACGAGTCTGCTCTTCGAAAAAAAAAATGTTCTCTGATTTTTTGGAACAGGCGAATTTACTTTGCTGAAAACACTAGATACTGATTACTGCATTCATATGAAGCATTTTTATATATAACATTTATGCTTTAAGAGGACAGTCTCCATACTCTTTCTCCATACAAACGTAGTCGACTGTTTCCTCCCTGGATAAAGACATTAGAGCAAATATGTTTATGCCATAAAACCTATATTCTATGTCATGACTATGCCCCTACCTTTTGATTTTTTTCATTTTCTATTCTAGTTAGAAAATGAAAAAAATCAAAAGGGGCATAATCATGACAGATATAGGTTTTATGGCATAAACATATTTCCTCTAATGTCTTTATCCAGGGATGAAACAGTCAACTACGTTTGTATGGAGAAAGAGTATGGAGACTGTCCTCTTAAAAACAAAACGTAGTAGATTTTGTAAATGTTGCCAGTCATGGTTTCCAAAACCTACTACCATATAATCTCATCGTGTATTTCGAGCTTTATGAAACGGCAAAGTTGTTCGCTTGTTCCTCAAAATATGACTTTATGGTCCGAACACTATGTGGCCCGTTTGCCAGACCTTTTCTCTTGTAACGACCGTTGGAAACTATGTTACAACTATTTAAGACGATGAGCATAGACCGTATTTTGAAGAAAATGGCTGGATCACGTGACCACAGAATACACCGACCAAAGTGTTCGTTGATTGGTGTATTTACACCAATCAGAGCCAACCTGGGAGTTGATTGGTTGTAACACACCATAAAGCCTGCACTCTGGTTGGCGTATTTCGTGGTCAGTCCCAGCCAAGAAAATGCCGTCTATCTTTGTCGTGGTATGGGGATCTGAAACGATGTTAAACTGAAATAACCAAATTTATAAGAAAGCACAAAATTACAATATTTAGATATTTAAATTAAAATAACTCTTTACTCATTAATTTTAGGCAAATTAAATTCTATTAAATTTGACGCTTTGTAAGAGGCATACCTACCCTTAAAATTAATTCAATTCTATCTTTAAAAAACCTAAGTTTATGTGTAATATTGATACGTATGCTAAGAAATCTAGAATGATTAAACAAAGTTGCTCAAATATTAATGTTAATAATTTCGGAGTACCGCAAGGGAGCATCCTTGGTCCCATCTTAATTTTGCTCTATATTAATGAAATGTCATTGAAAGAAATGGAAGACACTTTAAATAAAGTAAAATAATGGCTAAATAAAGGAGGATTACAGTTAAGCCTTTGTAAATTTCGTTAAAAAGTTTAACATCGTTTTGTGATCACCATATTGAATTTCGTAAAGTTCTTGTAAGCCGAAGGTTTGGATATTTAATTATGCTGACAATAAATAAAATCTCAGTATTAAAGCATTTGTCCGTTTGGCTTCAAACCTATGGTGAAATAACATTTTGGAAATATTAAAGTGCCATAATAATAGAGAATGTTGTTATAAACTTATGTAGTTTTATTATTCCTAGCCAAAAGATGTTGCATTACAGCAGCGGTTCCCTAAAGGAGGGACGCGCCCCCCAAGGGGGGCCAGAGACCTGACCTGTAACCTGCGATCACTGCAAGAATGCATTTCAGACTGCGCGATACAACCAATAAAAGTATCCGAAATTGACGCCTGTCAAGAACATAATATTGTTTTGTCAGTGGGCAAATGTTAAGAACCTTATCAGCCTCTAGACTGGCCCCGTGGCCACCTCACGGACGCTGTCAAACATAGCTTACTACTTACCAAATACCGTTTCTTTGTAAAACTTTAATGAACAATAAATAAAATTGTTGTTTTATTATTTAACTACTGCGCCCTGCGGTTTCACCCGCTTAAGTCCCGATCCCGTGTGAATATCGGGATAAAAAGTAGCCTGTGTGTTATTCTAGATCTCCAGCTATCTACATACCAAGTTTCATGGTAATCGGTTCAGCGGTTTTAACGTGATTGAGTAACAAACACACACACATACATACTCACAAACTTAAAGCTTTATAATATTAGTAGGATACTTGTTTATTCTGACCATCAGATCAGAATAAAAAAGTTTCCTACTAGTAAGTCCAGAATATCAAATCTTTGAAATTGGTCCAGTAGTTTCGGAGCCTATTTACCTTTACAATATTAGTAACTATAACTAGATGCGTCCCGCGATTGCACCCACGTAAGTAGGTACCGATCCCGTGAGAATATTGGGATTAAAAGTAGCCTATGTTATTCAGGGTGAACGTAGCTTTCTAATGGTGAATTTTTTTTTTGAAATCGGTCCAGTAGTTTTTGCGTTTATTTATTACAAACATACAGACACACACACAACAAAAATACACATCTTTCCTTTTTATAATATTAGTGTAGATTAGATATAGATGCAATTGGAAGTCGGGCAGTTTTACTGGGAACCCCTGCATTACAGTTTCTCTACCTTCACACACTGGATCAATAACAGCCGTATTCACAAACGACCCTATATGCGGACTCAGCTTTTCTCACATTTTCGCTGACGTTGATTGTCACTCACCAGAGCCAGACAAAGCATTAAGCCACGCATAGGGTCGTTTGTGAATAAGGCTGTTAAGTCACGAGAGAAAGTCCTAGTGTACCTACCTATGTAAGTATCTGCGTAACGTTAAAATGAGGAGGAACACTAACTTTTTATCCCGCCAGAGGGCGCTAGTCGACTGATCTTAGGTTTGAATTAGGAACTGTCAAACAGGTGTTTTTTACAACTCTCGGCACCAAATTAGCCATATCGGTCTCAGACCGAAAGAAAAAAAAACTCGGCGTTTTCATTCGTAGGGGACCATTAACAAAAAATAAAAAAGATCATCCGAGGCCAGCGCCATCTGCTCACAGCTTTGCGTGTGCCACCCCATTGTTTGGGAAGCCATTATTTAGAAAAAAAAACAAACCAATACAAAAAAAACAACAAAAAGTAGGGCCATGGTCATGGGCGGCAGATATGTTTTATGGCATAAATATATTTGCTCTAATGTCTTTATCCAGGGAGGAAACAGTCGACAACGTTTGTAAAGATTGTATGGAGAAAAGAGTAGGTAGACTACTTTCCTCTTAATATGACTATGCAGTACATTGCTGCTTTGAGGTAATCACTGGCGATTACCAAGTAACGTCAGTGCAGCGATGTACGCCAAAGTGCCTATTAAACTAGGTTATCAACTAGCAGGGGTTCCCAAAGTGGGCGATAACGCCCCCTTGTGAGCGCTGCAGGCCTAAAGGGGGGTAAGAAACCCAGAAAAAAAATGAGGGCGTTATGTTATTTCATCCAAGAAAGAAGCGGCACGGGCGTACCATCCTTTTCTAGAAACAACTTAGGCCGTTAACGTTTAGTATTCCTGGATAGGTCATTTTCGTAGGTAGATAATAGATCGCGGACAATCATGTTTAAACAAGTTTTTGTTAAGGACGAGGCGACTCTTACCATTTCCATACAAACTTAATACCAAAATAAATTATGAAAAATTTAGTTTTTATATCGATATTATTCGGATTAAGATTTCACATTCAAATAAAACGGAGAAACATTTTTCAATGAAAAATGTTTCTCCGTTTTATTTCATTTCGAATGAATATTTTGGAAAACCTTGTGATGGGGACCCTTTAAAAGTAAAATGTGAAAACTAAATTTTTCATAATTTATTTTGGTATTAAGTCGCCTCGTTCTTAAATAACCTGATTTGTGCATTCCTGTATCAAACGGTTGGGTTTTCAAGTAGATGAAAAAATTGGGGGCGGTATACAAAATAAGTTTGGGAACCCCTGAACTAGAATCTAGATATACTGGTGTAAGTTGATCTTTGACGGCCTCTGTGGCGCAAAGGCTCGACTTCAATGCAGAAGGTTGCGGGTTGCAGGAAACAGTCGAGTACAATGGCCGGCAAATAAGTTGAATAAAATGGCGGATACGCAGAAGTCGATTTTTCTCATAGATGTCGCATGTAAAATGTACTGCGCGAACTTTCCCCTTCCACGTCAAAATTTTCCAACTTATTTGCCGGCCACTATACGTTTGTTTGTATGGAGAAGGAGTAGGTAGACTTTCCTCTTAAAAGGGAAAGCATTACTAATTAACTAAGTATGCGCGTCGCGCATCCGAAGAAAACAACAGGAATCAAGTTAAAATTTAACTATGTTTTATTTACGTTTAACATGGACAAAATGCGACTTATACAATAGAAATTATCACTAACAATTAATTTATTATGAACACATAATCCTGCGCACACGCACAGCGGCGCGAGAGTCTGCATTATTTAAAAAAAGTTGTTTAAGATGGAGCATGTTTCCGTTTTGTTTTTCATTTCGAAGCCGTTTTTCTGTTGTAAGTTTAAAAAAACAAAACGCAAAGAAAATCCCGGAATATCCAGATTTTCTTTCCGATTTGTTTTTTGTCAGACAAGATTTTTTTTGCTTGACTAAAAAAACTTAACTGTAAGTAGTTTTATGGTTTTAAAACTAGAAAAAGTTATGAAAATAGGTACTTTTTAGCTGTTGGAGTTTTTATAACGCTTTAAAACTTAAATAAAGTATTACACACATTAGAAATAAATTATTTTTTAATGTAGACTCTCTTTAACTTCTAAAAAGTAGTAGCCGACTTGCCTTTCTTATGGTACATTGTGTGTTAATGCTTATGTGTGTGTTAGCCAATGGCCCTATGTCAGTCAACCATAATTTTGTCAGTCAATCACATTATTTTGTCAAACAATCATACATTTTCAACTTACACTTAACTTATTAGAACACCGGCCGTGGTCGCAGAAAACGGGCCGGTGTAACCCGTTTGCCGAAACGTCGAGGTAATTAATATAACAATGATTATCTACAACGCGACATAGACCTGAAGTTCTAATAATAATGATAAATCATATTTTTGTTTTAGGTTCAGTTATTGTTTATATTTGTTTTATTTCCATTTAAAATAAAATCGATTTACTTCGTCAGTCAAACGTCTCAATTTGGTATTTTTTTTTATATTTTTCGATGGTTAATTATTTATTTAGTAATTTAATTGTTTATTCAAATTAGTCATATTTTGTCGGTAGGTATATTATAAAAAAAAACTATAGGTATGGCATACGACAATAAATTACAATACAATATGGCATACGACAATAAATTACATAGAAAATATTTTTTATCAGTAAATACAAATAGCATTAATTTAGTCATTATGTCAGTGAAATTAAAAAAAAACTATTATTAAATCCGCTGTCTAGTCACCGTAACACAAGCTTAGTAGCTTACCACGGGGCTAGATGGTGCTGTGTTATTCACAAATTTATTTATGAAAATTCTTTGCACTCTCAAAGGCAAGCCGGCTAAGTATTGTCAATCGACATAATGTTACAAGCAGTAAAAAGCATAGAATATACCAAAAAGGTAAGTTGGTGCTAAACACAGGCGGATGACCGAAGCGGTCTACATTTTAAAGATTTCTAATTCGTGTTTTTTTAAATAAATCTTCTAGTTTTTTTTAATACAGACAGCCTTAAGGTGCACTTACACACATCAGTCACCGTCAAGTCACGTCACCGGACAGGGTTTTAATAAAAAATGTGTCTATACTGCTAGTATGACTTTGTTCCCACACGTCAGTCACCGGCACGTAACCCATCAGTCACGTCACCGGTCAGGCACGTCAAATAATGTTTACATACAAGTGTCATACTTTTATCCCCACACACCCGGAACCTTCACGTCTCATTTCAGTCAGCGTCGTGCTACCGTCATTGCTACCGCCAGGGCAGTATCTGTTCTATAGCGTGACACACACCTAATCACAGACCAACCTGTAACGTGACTGATGTATGTGTACAATGCTTCAGTCAAACCGGCGACGTGACTGACGAACGACATGACGGTGACTGGTGTTTGTGGATGCGTACACAAACCGTCACCGATCAGTCATCGGTGACTTGACGGTGACTGATGTGTGTGAGTGCACCTTTAGACAGGGTTTCTTGTTCACCACAATACCTTAAAAAAATATATACGCGACGAATTGAGAACCTCCTTCTCTTTTTGAAGTCGGTTAAAAACGAACGCTAATGCGGGCTTCTAAAGCGCAAACACGCTAGGCGTGTGGTGTCCACAAGTGCTAACGCGCACGCCACGCGTGTGCATACATTATTTCAACGCTACGCATGTGTTAATGCACAATACACCTTCATTGTCACAATAGGTGTGTTCCCCGCGTGGCAGGAAGAAAAAACGCCGCGCGTGCGCATGCCGCACTGGTGAACATGATATGAAAACACAAATGTTTTTGTTTTTTAGCAGTCAGTGTTAAAATATTTTATATAGGGCTCTACACCAGCCATAACCTCCTTTTTTGAAGTCGATTAATAAAATACCATGGTTTAAAAGTGCTAGTAAAAATGATTTCTCAGTTACTTTTGCCATAAAAATGAAGGTACGTACCAAGTCCAAATTCTGACACCATTTGATTCTTTAGAAATCTTTGGTTATTTATTTTTTAATTAAAAAAAAAAACCTAGAAGATTTATTATAAAACAGTAAAGATTACAAAAAAACAACAAATATACTTACCTACTCCCTAATTATTGATTATGGTTATTTTAGGTACATTTTTAATTATTTTTATTTACTTATACAGTGTTTAATTATATTATAATTAACATGCACATCAACATCGAGTTTAACATTAGATTATGTGTCCCTTAGCATTAAGGAAGGTTAGGAATATCGAATATCAGTTAGAATACCTAGATTTAATATTATTATCCGTTTATTATGACTTCGCTTATATTGACCAATCGCCTTATGATGTTATCCACATTTCATAGTTACATTTTCACGGGTCTTAATCGCGTATTATTATTAATTTTCTTACCTCGACGTTTCAACCATGTTACAAAGGTATTAGTCGCGGGAAAATGTAACTATGTTAACAAATCGTGTAAATTTAAATAGTTTATCCACTATTCAGTTTGATTTTCATATGAAAATTCTTTACAAAAACATCAGATTTTATAACTTTATTTGGATTAAAATTACGTATTAAAAATACGCCTGGGACACCCGTTGGTGTCACCATATAGTATATACGGATTTTGCTGCAGTGCTTTTTAGGGTTCCATACCACCGGAAGAAAAACCCTATTGCAAAGTATGTAAAACAATCACAAAACCGGGAACATAACAATTATAGTATTGTTGATGATGCAAAAAAAAATGTTCGCCGAGGTAATCGAACCCGGTACATTCTACGTTACTGTGGAGTAGGTAAATACAATCAATATACATACATTTATGTATAATAAAAATAATGCCTAACATATTCTAACTGATTTTCGCTACATTTACTCCAGCGAATTACAAATTAGACTATTTTGTATCAAATAAGTACAGGCACGGTCGAAAATATGTAACGAATTTAATTTTCATACCAAGTTAGTAACAAAATGACTGCCCAGACATTTGCAAACCCAGACATTTGGAAAACTTTGTATCAAAACTGACACTTAATAGCAAAAAACAGTTTAAAGTGCAGTACAGTATATTAATGAAACTAAAATTCGATAGTAAACTGTCTAACAACAAAATTGTGACAATACTAACAATATCATAATTATTTGTTTCAACATATACATCTTGGACCGTGCCAATACTTATTATATATATACAGTTGTATATATAGCTTGCAGCTCCCAAAATTCCATTATATATCACAGATCATACATTCATATACCTTAACATTTGATATAACACTCTCCTGAAGCACATCTATCAAAATTGTGAAAACATTTTTTCGAAACAAAACTAATATTTCTTTAAATAATATTAATTTTAAGTTTTACTTTATTATTTTCAAACTTTTTTTAGCAGCATTTATGGATGTTACCTGATATTATTTATTAAATGATAAATTCGGTTTAGGAACTGCTCTTCTTTTTTTTATATTAAAATACTATTTAAAGAAAAAAAAAATGAATTCAAAGTTTATAATTAGTTTTTGGTACTCCTATTTCACGTTCAAATAAAAGAAGACAATGTGAAAAAAAGCAGGTTAAACAAACCATACAAACCGATAAATAAAATATTTACCAACATAATAAAACATTTTTTTTTTAACTTGACGTCTAATATCTTGCTCGTAACAAAACTGACGAAATTTAGATTTTCCAATTTGTGACAATGAAGAAACTACAGATTTTATGGTCACATGAGAAAAAGACTTTTAAGTTTCAAATAAAATGTTCACACAACGTTATCTTACACGATTCTGAAGATAAAATATACCAATAATATATAAATCAGCTGATTACGTAACTATGTTGCTAACAAATCTCGATTGAAACAATTTCAAAACTTTAAAAAACCGAAGATTTTTCTTCTGTTTTCGCGATGTTGGATAGAAGTTAAACCCAATTTTCGGTTTTAATCACGTGGTGTTCATTATTTTAGCATTGTTTCAATGCTCAACGTTTCGATATCTTTACAGGTCTCTTCTTCAATATTGACCAATCCTGAGGAGTCTATCCTAAAGAAGAGACCTGTAAAGTCATCGTAAAGGTTCGTAAAGGACACGCGATTAAAACCGAAAAATGAGTTTAATATCTACGCGTTATTTTTCACGTCATTCAGTCGCTAACAAATTGCCATTGCAATTAAAACTAGCAACTGTAACTGTCAAATTATATATCCATAAACTCAAAAATCAACAATTTCAATAGTTTCAATCGATATTTGTAAGCAACAGAGTTACCTAGTCAGCTAGCAGATAAAATTCACAACAATGCATGCATTTTAAGTCAAATTAAATTTAAAACAGTGCTACCAACTCATATTTTCAGAACTAAAGATCAACTTATAGAAATTTCTAGTACCTCGGTAGACTAGCGACATTGCTGCCTGCAAAGACAACTTATTCGGAGTGTCATTTAACACTCTCACTTATATATAAACGATGATTAAGTTTATGTAACGTTTGTCACTGTTTGTTAAGCCGCGACCAGACATCGCGAGGCAAGCGTTGCGAATGGTTCGTCTCGCATAATTCCATTTATGCATTCGTCCCACACGAAACATGCTCAAGCTGGGTTCGTCAGTAGAACAACAGAAAAACCCGTCCGTCCACACGGAGCGCATGGCTCGCACTGAGGCGGCGTTCGTAACGATCGTATGAAGCGAATGCTCACTGTAAGCACACAGCCCGAGGTTTACGAGGCGAACCATTCGTGGCACATGCCTCGTGATGTCTGTACGCGGCTTTAACTTTGAAACGGCACGCCGCAGTAAGAGACAAACGTTACGGAAAGTTAGTCATCGTTTATAAGTAAGGGGGGAAATGGTAATTCTGTTATGGACCATTCACATAGTGCTTATCTACCTGCCTACCTAGTATCCAAGCCAGTAAAAAAATAACATGAGAAAAGGACGATTTTTTACTATGATATTAGTAGACAAAAGCGTTGGCATACTGGACTGGCTCAGAAATATGCATTACTATAATCGGTAGTAAAAGGCAAAATTGACATATTAAAGTAAATTAATTTTGGTCACTTTGACTATTACTTTTGACTTTTTTGGTGAAGAAACTCCGCGTAGAAGAATAATGAATAGTAAAAGTCAAAGTTGACATTTTCAAGCAAAATTTCCTTAGTGTCGTCATTGACTTTTTTTGGTGAAAAAAGTCCATTACAATAACAAAAAAAAACTACCTTAGTCATATTTTAAAATCGAATCATTACGTCCCAAAATTCTCCAACTTGCCCTAACATTATTGTTAAACTTTACAATGCTATCCCAAAATTCATTTTACCTATATCTAAAAGCAGTACAATAATACCTAATAATATTTAGTTTAGTTTGTCCCTGAGGGTCATGTGTGATATATGGGTAAAATGCCCCGAAAAGATTGGGTCATTGTTACCGAATGGGTAAAATGGACCGAGGAAATTAGGTCATTGTTACCGAATGGGTAAATGGACCGAAAAAATTGAGTCCCTGTTACCGAATGGGTAACATGTCCCGCAAAAAAAGGGTAATTGTTACCGAATGGGTAAAATGGACTGGAAGGGTGGCTCAGAAACAATACTCCGAAAATCGTGGAAAATGGATATTTTTTTCGGGCGTGTGTTTAATGGGTAAAATGTCCCGAAAAAGGTGGATCTTGTTAACGTTTTGGGAAAAATTACACGAAAAGCGTGAAACATAGACACTGCACAGATAAAAGTTAGAATAATGCGTACCGATAGACTTGACTTTCGACTTTGACTAAATCTAGTCAAAGTCACAAGTCAAAATTTATTTATTCACTGAGAGCAATGTTAACAAATACCTTTTTTGTCATTCGTATCATTTTTAATATCATTCTCATCATTTTGATATGGTTTGAAATCATTTTAATTTCATTTTGAAACGTCGGCATTGTGTCTTGTAAAGCTTGAATCTTGTGTACCGTATGGTTAATATTTAGGTCTTATGTACCCTATGGCTAAAATATCCTGAAACTGGTGGTTCGTACATACCAAATGGGTAAATTATCTTGTAAAACATAGATCTTATGTACCACATGGTAAAATATTCCATTATTATATAGTGATCCCATTAAATAAGGATTATAAGAGTACCTATAATGACCTTTTAAATCTGGATTACGTCTTGAATGAAGATACCATAAGGTTTAGTTGTCACTTTAGACATGGATTTGTGTCATCAATTCATCATTACGAACCAAGGTGTTTTATTATACATTTCCTTTAAAAAAATACGCCACCAAAAATCATAAGTTAGGTAGATGACTACTTTCAAAAAATTCTTTACCGTCCACAACTTGAAGATATTCTTCTGAAACAGCACTTTTATTTCCAATACGGCATTTTTAATCAAAAATAAAACACTTTTTCCCGCAAAGAGGGCACTCTTTCTCCAAAAACGGCACTATACCCCCCAAGAACCTCACTCTCACATCAGTTCCCCCACAAACAGTCCGCATGTTCTACAACATGTTGCAACATGTTATTCGTGTTATATAATGTTGCAGCAACGGCAGTAGCGCGGGCGCGCGCCGCCACCGGCCACGGGCGGAGTCACGGGCGCGAAGTAAGCGTGCACTTTGATGTTTGGTAGGTGGTTCTAGAACAAACAATGAAATGAGTTTGACCCTAATGAGTTTCTTGTATCTTCTTCTCATTGGGGGTCGCGTTCCGAAGACACACTAGATTACTGACGATTCAAAATGATCTTATTGAATAAACATATTATTAGTTTTAAGCATCACTGCTGGCGCATGAAGTCCATAAATGACAGACGGACAAACAGAATCGGAGTCTCAGTATCAGGTCGCGTATTTACCCTTTGGGTACGAAATCAGTTTCAGAAAGTTTTCAGTTTAGTCAGTCAGTCAGTTAATTCGTACCTATATATTTGCTCTATACCATTGATTTAAACCTTAACAGTAGATATGACATCAGAAGGAAGAAAGCAAGCACTGCGGTAACGTTACCGCAAACTCAATGATGCTTTTGACGTTTTAAGGATGACTCACGCTAGACCGTGCTTGGCGTTTATATTATCTATTACAGCCATTCTCAAACTATGCTTCGCTGTGCCCTGGGGCTCCGCGATTCATAGTTTGGACCACATTGGTTTTATACTGTAAGGATGTTGTAATGGTGTTTTAATAAATAAATACCTAAATAAATACATAACGAGGTTTGTTTTATATGGGACTCCGTCAAAATATTTGCTTCACAAAAGGGGTCCGTCACTAAAAAAGTTTGAGAACTGCTGATCTAGTATATCTTGTATTACAACTCACCCTAAGTTTCCTGATTGCGTTTCTGGATACCATCTGACAGTCATACAGTTCTATTAGTTGTAGATTGTGACATGACGTTAGGTGTTCTAGGGCTCCGTCGGTTACCAGCGGACAGTTGTCTAGACCTGAAAACAAAAAAATCAATATTAGTCAAGTGCGTGCTTTGTCAGGCCACGGGCAATGTAAGGTCTTGTATTTTCCATAGAAAATCTTAACACCATAACTACCTAGTAATATTTTACGGAATTTTTTCGAAAATTTACTATATATTTCTCGAAAATTTTAAAAGACTGCTCAACTGTTATAATTTTCCTTTGCTGAATTTTCATTTTCGTGAAACCTAGTTAATATATAAATAAATATAGCCCGACGTTATACACAGAGCAATCTATGGGTACTAGATAACGTATATACTACAAATTATACTTTTTTTTTGTAAATACATACATATAATACATAGAAAGCACCCAGACCGAAAACAAATATTTATTTTTAAGCATAAATACTTGCAACCCGGCGGGAATCGAACCCGCAACCCTGCATTGCAGTCGGGCCTTCCGACGCGCCACTGGGGTCGTCATAAGTTAGAGTTAAAATGGGTGTAAATTGTTTAATTTCAGGGGCATATCAATCAATTAAGTTTCGTGTAAGTGTTGTCAGTTATGTTACATACCGAGTACAGTCAAGTGTTCGGCAGCACAGGGAGACAAGGACAGCTGCCGGATGCCATAGTCCGTGATGAGCTCGCAGTGAGACAGCGTCAACTTCTCGAGCCGCGGGCAGCCCATCGCGAGGTGTTGTCAGTTGTCAGTGTTGTCAGTTATGTTACATACCGAGTACAGTCAAGTGTTCGGCAGCACAGGGAGACAAGGACAGCTGCCGGATGCCATAGTCCGTGATGAGCTCGCAGTGAGACAGCGTCAACTTCTCGAGCCGCGGGCAGCCCATCGCGAGGTGTTGTCAGTTGTCAGTGTTGTCAGTTGTGTTACATACCGAGTACAGTCAGGTGTTCGGCAGCACAGGGAGACAAGGACAGCTGCCGGATGCCATAGTCCGTGATGAGCTCGCAGTGAGACAGCGTCAACTTCTCGAGCCGCGGGCAGCCCATCGCGAGGTGTTGTCAGTTGTCAGTGTTGTCAGTTATGTTACATACCGAGTACAGTCAAGTGTTCGGCAGCACAGGGAGACAAGGACAGCTGCCGGATGCCATAGTCCGTGATGAGCTCGCAGTGAGACAGCGTCAACTTCTCGAGCCGCGGGCAGCCCATCGCGAGGTGTTGTCAGTTGTCAGTGTTGTCAGTTATGTTACATACCGAGTACAGTCAAGTGTTCGGCAGCACAGGGAGACAAGGACAGCTGCCGGATGCCATAGTCCGTGATGAGCTCGCAGTGAGACAGCGTCAACTTCTCGAGCCGCGGGCAGCCCATCGCGAGGTGTTGTCAGTTGTCAGTGTTGTCAGTTATGTTACATACCGAGTACAGTCAAGTGTTCGGCAGCACAGGGAGACAAGGACAGCTGCCGGATGCCATAGTCCGTGATGAGCTCGCAGTGAGACAGCGTCAACTTCTCGAGCCGCGGGCAGCCCATCGCGAGGTGTTGTCAGTTGTCAGTGTTGTCAGTTATGTTACATACCGAGTACAGTCAAGTGTTCGGCAGCACAGGGAGACAAGGACAGCTGCCGGATGCCATAGTCCGTGATGAGCTCGCAGTGAGACAGCGTCAACTTCTCGAGCCGCGGGCAGCCCATCGCGAGGTGTTGTCAGTTGTCAGTGTTGTCAGTTATGTTACATACCGAGTACAGTCAAGTGTTCGGCAGCACAGGGAGACAAGGACAGCTGCCGGATGCCATAGTCCGTGATGAGCTCGCAGTGAGACAGCGTCAACTTCTCGAGCCGCGGGCAGCCCATCGCGAGGTGTTGTCAGTTGTCAGTGTTGTCAGTTATGTTACATACCGAGTACAGTCAAGTGTTCGGCAGCACAGGGAGACAAGGACAGCTGCCGGATGCCATAGTCCGTGATGAGCTCGCAGTGAGACAGCGTCAACTTCTCGAGCCGCGGGCAGCCCATCGCGAGGTGTTGTCAGTTGTCAGTGTTGTCAGTTATGTTACATACCGAGTACAGTCAAGTGTTCGGCAGCACAGGGAGACAAGGACAGCTGCCGGATGCCATAGTCCGTGATGAGCTCGCAGTGAGACAGCGTCAACTTCTCGAGCCGCGGGCAGCCCATCGCGAGGTGTTGTCAGTTGTCAGTGTTGTCAGTTATGTTACATACCGAGTACAGTCAAGTGTTCGGCAGCACAGGGAGACAAGGACAGCTGCCGGATGCCATAGTCCGTGATGAGCTCGCAGTGAGACAGCGTCAACTTCTCGAGCCGCGGGCAGCCCATCGCGAGGTGTTGTCAGTTGTCAGTGTTGTCAGTTATGTTACATACCGAGTACAGTCAAGTGTTCGGCAGCACAGGGAGACAAGGACAGCTGCCGGATGCCATAGTCCGTGATGAGCTCGCAGTGAGACAGCGTCAACTTCTCGAGCCGCGGGCAGCCCATCGCGAGGTGTTGTCAGTTGTCAGTGTTGTCAGTTATGTTACATACCGAGTACAGTCAAGTGTTCGGCAGCACAGGGAGACAAGGACAGCTGCCGGATGCCATAGTCCGTGATGAGCTCGCAGTGAGACAGCGTCAACTTCTCGAGCCGCGGGCAGCCCATCGCGAGGTGTTGTCAGTTGTCAGTGTTGTCAGTTATGTTACATACCGAGTACAGTCAAGTGTTCGGCAGCACAGGGAGACAAGGACAGCTGCCGGATGCCATAGTCCGTGATGAGCTCGCAGTGAGACAGCGTCAACTTCTCGAGCCGCGGGCAGCCCATCGCGAGGTGGACGAGGGTATTGTCTGTTATTAGCACGCATTCTTCTAGGTCCATGCGTTCTAGGAGACGGCAGCTCTACAAACAATGGCTTTGATTAGTTACTGGATGACCCAGCGCACTTGGTATCGCCGTAGGATGGCATATATCTGTTCTCCAATCTGAAATCTCGAATCAATTACTCTTAAATTTAAAAAAGACTGGGCGGCGAAAAGATTAGGCGGTGCATTGATCCATCAGTCAGTCAAGACAAAGCCTTTTTATCCGACTTCCAAAAAAGGAGGTTCTCAATTCGCTGGGATTCTTTTTTTAATGTTTTTTATGTATGTCCCCGATTACTCGAAGATATCTATACCGATTTGGATAAATTTTTGTTTGAAAGAAGATAATCTTACAGGTGGTCCCATAAAAATTTGGTGAAGATGGCATACGGATCTTCGGAGTGATGAACAGAATTGCACTTCAAGAGTGCAGTAAATTGCCCAGTTTTCGCCACCTTCTCATCAAAAAACTCCTCAATGATTAAAGTTATGGTTACAATTTTGATGATTTTAGTCTTAGTTGAAAGTACAATCTGGACTCACCCAGTAAAACTACCCGATTTCAGATTACATAACAGACTATTATAAAGCGGAAGAGTTTGTTTGTTTTTTTGTTTGTTTGTTTGAACGCGCTAATCTCAGGAACCACTGGTCCGATTTGAAAAATTCTTTTTGGGTTGGATAGTCCATTTATTGAGGAAGGCTATAGGCTACTTTTGATCCCGATATTCCCACGGGATCGGAACTTATGCGGGTGAAACCGCAGGGAGCTGCTAGTAACAGATAAGTCGGTGGCCCTGATGTAGGCACACGAGGTTATTTTATGCTTTTTAGAAGTCGTTTTTTTTTTTATTAATATTTTACAATAGATAGATAGAAAGAACATGTGATATTACATACCCTAGCGAGCGCCTGGAATCCATTGTCAGTCAGCTGCGCGCACTGAGCCAGCTCCAGCGTCTGCAGGTCGGGGCAACGCGTCGCCAGCGCCGCCAGCGTCGCGTCCGTCAGCCGCGAGCAGCCCGACACGCACAGCCGACGCGTCGCGCCGGACAGTTGCGACACTGACTCGTCCGTCACTGACTGAAAGCGTATAGGATATGGCTAGATGAGCGTGTCATGTTGCCCGGTCCAGGCAGTAGATTTACATCAAACTACGGTCATTATTTAGTACCTATTTCATATATTTAGCAACTACGTGCCCGACACGCACAGCCGACGCGTCGCGCCAGACAGTTGCGACACTGACTCGTCCGTCACTGACTGAGAGCGTATATAATAAGGGAAGATGAGTGTGTGAGGTTGGCCGGTCCATGCAGTAGATTTACATCAAACTACGGTCATTGTTTAGAACTTATTTGGTCGCTTTGTTCATATATTTAATAACTACGTGCCCCGACACACACAGGCGACGAACGCGCCCGACAGTTGCGACACTGACTCGTCTGTTACTGACTGAGAGCGAAGAGATAGATAGATAGATGAAATCTCTTCCAGGCAACCTTTATGGCAGCAGCAGAAGAGCATGGTTAGATGAGGGCGACAGGTTGGCCGGTCCATGCAATAGATTTACATCTGACGGTCATTATTTAGCATCTATTTGGTGGTCATTATTTAGTACTTATTTGATACCTTTGGCCGGTTCATGCGAGAGCGAACAGCATGGTTAGATGAGTGTCATAAAGAACAAAGGCAGCAATACGGTAGTGGAACAAAATCAATAATATGTAAGATTCACGGTTTAATAAAACTGGTTCATCTAGGGGAGTGAGACCGTATGTTCCAGTTAAATGGGCAATCGCCCGGCAAACAAGAGACTCGAGTTCAATCCTTGAACCAGGCAGATTTTTTTGAAAAAAAATAATATAGAGTATAAAATAATTACATCACATCCTTGTACGTTCAACACTTCCAAATCGGGACAATAGGTCGCTAAACATGATACCGCTCTGTCGTTTACGTTTTTACAGCCTGAAACAATATCAAATAGAATTAATTAATTCTGTGAACTAAGCTAGTGTTATGGTTATGGTGACTAGGCAATGGATTTAATATTTATTTTTATATTCTTGTAAAAATATTTCAAATCTACTTGCAGTAGGTGTGCATTGGCCTAGCTGCACCTGCTGTTTAAACATCGTGCAGGTTAAGCAACGCTTAGCGCGGTCATTACTTGGATGGGTGACCGATAATTTGTGTGGCAAAAAATCACTTTCTCGAGCTTTCCCTGCTTCGGAAGGCACGCACGGTAAACAGTTGGTCCCGGTTGTTATCTCAGATAGTCGTTAGGTTAGGTAAGAAGCCTTAGGGTGACCTGAAAACTCTAACACTAGGTGAGCTACACCACTAAACTAAAAAAAAGGAGTATACGTCGTTTTTTTTAATTTGACACATCTTCCTAAAGAAAAAATGTCAAATACATAGAACCAAAACGTCAAATCGTAGTCTGAAATTAAAAAAACGAAGATTAGGGTATGGCCCAGGCTCCTGAGAGGGATGCAACCGGGTACATCGCTTTGGTGAGGAATGTTGTATGTACTCGGTAGTAAATAAGTAAGAAATACCTTTACAAATGAAGCTCCTCAGCTTGGGACAGTTCCTCGCGAGAGCTTCCACACCATTCTCCGTGATAGACTGGCACCAGGACACGTTCACGTGGGTCAATAACTGATACACAATACATTCATAAATATTAATAAATAATACATTTTGCAGGACATTCCACACAGCGCTATCTAGCCCCAAACTACGCAACTAGGCTTGTACTATTCTTTGTAAATACATAGAATACGCATTAGGAAGGTTATGTGTACTAACCGGACACCCATCGGATAAAGCCTTCAGAGATATGTCTGTTACACTTGGACAGGAGTCGAGGTTTATTCTGTGAACAATCAATAAAATTATAATGTTAAAAATCATTTACTTATACATTTTAGGCCGCCTATACCCAATCTATTTGACAATTTAGATATTTTTTTTATTCTGTATAAGCCAGCGTTTGACCACCATCACATCGGTAAGTACAGATTCCCACGCCACTTAAGTGGACAATCTCCATTCTCTTTCTCCATACAAACGTAGTCGACGTTTTCCTCCCTGGATAAAGACATTAGAGCAAATATGTTTTCATCCCATCTATTCGAAAAGTGTCGCTTTGGTCCTCTATAAGTGCGACCAAAGTAGCTCTTTTCTGTTAAGATAAACAGCCGGGAGCAAAGTAAAACAGCCGGGAGCAAAATAAAACAGCCGGGAGCAAAGTAAATTTGAATTTGGAACATATGTATCATTCATAGAAATCAAACGTAAATTATATGAATTACTGGCTTACCACGGGGCTAGATGGCGCTGTGTGTTGTTCACAGAATTTATTTATTTTATTAGTTTCATTAGTGTCATTAGTTTCAGATTCATTAGTGTCATTAGTTTCATTTGCTTCATTAGTTTCATTAGTTACATTTGTTTCATTAGTTTCATCAGGTTCATTAGTTTCATTAATTTCATTAGTTTCATTAGGTTCATTAGTTTCATTAGTTTCACGAGTTTCATTAGTTTCATTGGTTTCGTTTGTTTCGTTTGTTTCATTAGTTTCATTAGTTTCATGAGTTTCATTTGTTTCATTTGTTTCATTAGTTCATTAGTTTCATTAGTTTCATTAGTTCATTAGTTTCGTTAGTTTCGCTAGTTTTGTTAGTTTCGTTAGTTTCGTTAGTTTCGTTAGTTTCATTAGTTTCATTAGTTCATTAGTTTCATTAGTTCATTAGTTTCATTCGTTTCTTTAGTTTCATTAGATTCATTAGTTTCATTTGTTTCATGAGTTTCATTAGTTTCATTAGTTTCATTAGTTTCATTAGTTTCCTTAGGATCATTAGTTTCATTAGTTTTATGAGTTTCATTAGTTCATTAGTTTCATTAGTTTCATTAGTTTCATTAGTTTCATGAGTTTAATTAGTTTCATTAGTTCATTAGTTTCGTTAGTTCCGTTAGTTTCGTTAGTTTCGTTAGTTCCGTTAGTTTCGTTAGTTTCGTTAGTTTCATTTGTTTTATTTATTTTGCTTATTTTTTTAGTAGGTATTTATATGAAATTTTCACAGATGATGTATTTCTGTAGCCGCTATAACAACCAACAAATATTTATAGAGGGCTTCTGTATAATAAACGTGATATTAAAATTTTATACCCAACATTTTTGTTAAGTAAATAGGTATATTCACGAATTACGTAACACCATATCTTATTTATTTTCTCATAGAAGGGGATGAAAAGTAGAGTATATGACTCGAGAGCAAATTATTTTTGCCTCGGGCGATGTATACTTTGAATCCCTCGCTGCGCTCAGAATTCTACGTTAGAATCCCTCGCTACGCTCGGGATTCTATTCTAGAATTCCTCGCTTTGCTCGTGATTCAAAGTAACGCCCTCGCCGTAAAAATACTATTTTGCTCCCTTGTTATACAATCTACTATTTCATCCCATCTATTCGAAAAGTGTCGCTTTGGTCCTCTATAAGTGCGACCAAAGTAGCTCTTTTCTGTTAAGATAAACAGCCGGGAGCAAAGTAAAACAGCCGGGAGCAAAATAAAACAGCCGGGAGCAAAGTAAATTTGAATTTGGAACATATGTATGATTCATAGAAATCAAACGTAAATTATATGAATTACTGGCTTACCACGGGGCTAGATGGCGCTGTGTGTTGTTCACAGAATTTATTTATTTTATTAGTTTCATTAGTGTCATTAGTTTCAGTTTCATTAGTGTCATTAGTTTCATTTGCTTCATTAGTTTCATTAGTTACATTTGTTTCATTAGTTTCATCAGGTTCATTAGTTTCATAGTTTCATTAATTTCATTAGTTTCATTAGTTTCATTAGGTTCATTAGGTTCATTAGTTTCATTAGTTTCATGAGTTTCATTGGTTTCGTTAGTTTCATTAGTTTCATGAGTTTCATTCGTTTTATGAGTTTCATTAGTTTCATTAGTTTCATGAGTTTAATTAGTTTCATTAGTTCATTAGTTTCGTTAGTTCCGTTAGTTCCGTTAGTTTCATTAGTTTCATTTGTTTTATTTATTTTGCTTATTTAGTATTTATATGAAATTTTCACAGATGATGTATTTCTGTAGCCGCTATAACAACCAACAAATATTTATAGAGGGCTTCTGTATAATAAACGTGATTAGGGCATGAAGGTTTTCAATCCCGGGGCGATATCGATATTAAGAGCTCAATCCCGGGATCCCGGGATTGATACTGGGATTTTAGATATCGTTAAAAAAGCGAATTTAATACAATAAAAATGTGTTAAATATAAAATATTTAATATATTTAAGACTCTAGTGGTTTCATTACGTAAATAAGTTACCCCGAGGGCCGTCCACCCCATCATTTTGGAAATATGGCGGACAAATAGCCTAAACCCGAAAGTGTCTAAACTTCCGCGCCAAATTCTAGGCGCACCACTAAAATGATGTTAGCAGAATAATTTTGCATGCGAGCTTGTATAAAAAATACTTGTCTTAAAAATTGCAATGAATCACGTTACTTTTATTGTTTTAAACATTTTACCAATTCCCTACGCTTCTAAATCTTTACAGATCTCTTCCTCAGGGGTAGACTAATTTGGGTTTAATTTTAATAGTTCCATTCAATCATTCCATGGGGAAAAATATAGCTAAAAACCTTAATTTATACCCAAATAGTAAATTGCTCAAATCTCGATATCGGATCACTCAATCCCGGGATTATAATATCGAACTTTTGCATCCGAGATCCCGGGATTACGATATCCCGGGATCCCGGGATTCATGCCCTAAACGTGATATTAAAATTTTATACCCAACATTTTTGTTTAAGTAAATAGGTATATTCACGAATTACGTAACACCATATCTTATTTATTTTCTCATAGAAGGGGATGAAAAGTAGAGTATATGACTCGAGAGCAAATTATTTTTGCCTCGGGCGATGTATACTTTGAATCCCTCGCTGCGCTCAGAATTCTACGTTAGAATCCCTCGCTACGCTCGGGATTCTATTCTACAATTCCTCGCTTTGCTCGTGATTCAAAGTAACGCCCTCGCCGTAAAAATACTATTTTGCTCCCTTGTTATACAATCTACTATTTCATCCCATCTATTCGAAAAGTGTCGCTTTGGTCCTCTATAAGTGCGACCAAAGTAGCTCTTTTCTGTTAAGAGATAAACAGCCGGGAGCAAAGTAAAACAGGCGGGAGCAAAATAAAATAGGCGGGAGCAAAGTAAATTTGAATTTGGAACATTATGTATCATTCATAGAAATCAAACGTAAATTATATGAATTACTGGCTGATATGTGTTGAGTCACCGTAGTCCGTAACACAAGCTTAGTCGCTTACCACGGGGCTAGATGGCGCTGTGTGTTGTTCACAGAATTTATTAATTTTATTAGTTTCATTAGTGTCATTAGTTTTATTAGTTTCATTAGTTTCATTTGCTTCATTAGTTTCATTAGTTTCCTTAGTGTCATTAGTTTCATTAGGTTCATTAGTTTCATGTGTTTCATGTGTTTCATTAGGTTCATTAGCTTCAGGAGTTTCATTAGTTTCATTATTTTCGTTAGTTTCGTTTGTTTCGTTAGTTTCGTGAGTTTCATTAGTTTCATGAGTTTCGTTAGTTTCGTTAGTTTCGTGAGTTTCATTAGTTTCGTTAGTTTCGTTAGAGTCGTTAGTTTCGTTAGTTTCATGAGTTTCACTAGTTTCAGGTATATTCACGAATTACGTAACACCATATCTTATTTATTTTCTCATAGAAAGGGGATGAAAAGTAGAGTATATGACTCGAGAGCAAATTATTTTTGCCTCGGGCGATGTATACTTTGAATCCCTCGCTGCGCTCAGAATTCTACGCCCTCGCCGTAAAAATACTATTTTGCTCCCTTGTTATACAATCTACTATTTTGCCATAAAACCTATATCTGTCATGACATGACTATGCCCCTACCTTTTGATTTTTTTCATTTTCTATTTTTTTTTTAAATTTTATTACTATTCTAATGAGAAGGAACACTAACTTTTTATCCCGGCAGAGGGCGTTTGTCGAATGATCTTAGGTTTGAATTAAGAACTGTCAAACAGGTGTTTTTACAACTCTCGGCGCCAAATTGGCCATATCAGTCTCAGACCGAAAGAAAAAAAAAACTCTGCGTTTTTATTCGTGGGGGATCAACAAAAAAAAAAAAGATCATCCGATGCCAGCGCCATCTGCTCACAGCTTTGCGTGTGCCACCCCATTAGAAAATGAAAAAAATCAAAAGGTAAATGCATAGTCATGACAGATATAGGTTTTTTGGCATAAACATATTTGCTCTAATGTCTTTATCTAGGGAGGAAAAAGTCGACTACGTTTGTATGGAGAAAGAGAATGGAGATTGTCCACTTAAGTGGCGTGGGAATCTGTACTTACCGATGTTATAGTGGTCAGACGCTGGCTTATACAGAATAAAAAAAATATCTAAATTGTCAAATAGATTGGGAATGGAGACTGTCCTCTTAAAGACCCCCAAATTGTACTCGCCAGGGAAACAGTCTCTGGCAGCCGATTCCAATTTCTCGCGGTGCGATTCCTAACTAAATGTTTTACTTAGGAATGACTAAGTGAAACATTTAGTGCGGGTCTCGGTGAGGTTCACCATAAAACGATGTCGCATTTTAGTCTGCCTGGACGTCCAGCGGTAAAATGGAAATTGTTGAAATACAAGAAATCCACATCTATACAATGCTTTGTCCTGACTGACTGGCTGATGGCTCAACGCACAACTCAAACTGCTGATGGTAGAGAGTTGAAAGGAGAATGTGTTTTTCATACATCATATGAAAAACAGATTCTCCTTTCAACTATGTATGTATGGGTATAAATATTTCTTAGCCGTGTATCTCCGGCATAGAATAAGGTTACCCCAGCTCTTCCCGTGGGTGTCGTAAAAGGCGACTAAGGGATTAAGGGGAGACTGGCAAAACTTAAGTTCTCCCCGCGCGGTGGCGTATAAACTGCTTGGTCCCTAGAAGGGTTGGTGTCAGGCAGGCGGCCGGCCGTAAAATATTGGCAAATCAATTAGCGGAAGGTATGGTTAATGATGACTTACCTACTGCACCAATCCCAAATATTTGGGGTTTAGCGGACCCCGGGCTCCCGAGAGGAAATGCAATCGGGAACATCGCTCGGATGAGAGATAGGTATAAATATGTCTTGAAAAATAAATTACCTTTGCAGTTTGTTACATCGCCTCCCTAACGCTTGGCAAGTCTGGTCTGTGATCTTCTTACATTTATTTAGATTCAAGTCTTCTATGTTCGGACATGACTGAAACAAATACAACATAATCGGTACATTTTTGCAAAATTTCTTTTTACACACATTTATATTGTTTTTTTTTGCAGTTCAAAAGCATTGAAATATTACTAACTAAAAATAACGAGTTACCTGTGCTAAAGTCTTCATGGAACCATCTCCGATGCTCTCACATCCTCGCAGAGACAGCTGCCGGAGGAACCCTCCACATCTGTGCGATAAGTTCTCTATTACTGGACCCTGTTGGTTCGTTCAAAATTATGTTTAATTTTTATATCAATCAGTATCATAACAATTTGACAACCTCTGTGGTGCGTCGAGGGAAGGAGCGACTGCAATGCAGAAGGTTGTGGGTTCGAGTCCTGCCGGGTGCAAGTATTTAAGAATAGTTAAAAATAAATAATGTGTCTGGTCTGAGTGTTTTCAGTTTTCTATGTACTTATCATATTTTATGTATTTACAAAAAATAACGTATAATATGCAGTATATTCGTTGTCCAGTACCCATAGTACAAGCCTAGTGCTTAGTTTAGGGCTACACGATATTTTCCTTCACCATACGAGCGATGTTAATAGTGCACATACATTGTTCTTAAAGAAAAATTAAGACAGGACTCCAAACCACAACCTTTGGAAAGAAAATAATTAAAACAGTGCCACCGACTTATCTGTTATGGAATCTGAAGTCGGGCAGCCAAACTACAATTCAATCTTTTTTTTTATTACTAGGGGAATCTAATTAAGACGGTCAGGCCGCCCCCGGAGAAGAGCGGCCCGGTGTGTGTGGGCGCTCTCCCCCTCCCCCGGGGGGGCCGCGCCCCCCGGCCAACCGGCCTCGGTTTTAATTAAAAAAAATTAAAAAAATCTAGATGTTTGCCGGCACGGCACCTGTACGGTACTTTGTTTCCCGGTAGTTCCACAGGATCGGACAGGACAATATTTACCTCAACATCTCTCTGGAACTCGAACAGATCTATCCTTTGCCAGTTGGAACCATCCAGAGCTAGGATATTCCATAGTTTTGATACCTATGCAAAAACATATAATATTTTATATTATCTTATAAAATAAAATTACTTACAATAAACAAGGAAAAACATAAACATCTTCCCCTTACCTATAAACGATGACTAACTTTATGTAATGTTTGTTATTTACTGTAACATGAAGTTTCTGTTAACAAGTAAGTTAAGTGAACTTAGCATAGCTATAGCACATCATATTTTGATGAAAGAATCCATGGACATGATTGTTAAGTGCTCCTGTTCAAATTACAAATATCTGTATTATGACGATTGTGATATAAAAAATGATAAAAAAAAAAATTGAAAAAAAACCCCATGAGTTTCTTGTGGTTTCTTCTCATCGGAGGGCGCGTTCCGAAACCACAAGAAAATAAAATCTCGACGTTTCAAAACGTACGTATGTGTGTATAATATACGTTCTAAATGAATAAATGATTTTTGAGTTTGAGTTTAAGTTTCAGTTTCTGTTCTGTTAACAGACAGAGGCAAACATTACATAAACTTAGTCACCTTTATAAGTAGGGGCTTAAGTCTATGTGGCAAAAAAAAGCGATATCTTCCAGTCAACCTTTGGATGGACAATGGATAACATATCCACCTAAAGGTTCTTTCTATTATCATCTACGAAGATGCGTCATCTCAACGTCGTAATAATTTCTATGTAAATACATGGCTAAGTGGAAATTGTAGGCTTCACTTGGTAGATGTCGCTATGAGGCCTTGGGGGGCGTCCATAAATTACGTGAGGTGTTTTTTGACATTTTCTTCCCCTCACCAGGGAGGGGGCTCCCTGGTGAGATGTCGTGAGATTTTATTCAACCCCCTCCCCCATCCTCCAATCTCACGTGAGATTTTTCAAAATGTGGGTTTCTTACGTAAACGCGTTGGATTGTTATTGTAAAAAGAAAAAAAAAATTGCTTCAGAGTGTGTTCAGTTACTGGAGCAGTAAAATACAGCTCCGGTAGCAGATTTTTTTTTTCAGTGTGTACAATCTGGATTAAATGGACCAAAATAGTATATTTTTTTTTTGTTTCAATCAGAAAAAAAATTGCGTGATATTTGCCGAGACCCCCCCCCCCCTCCCTAACGTAAGATTAGATGAAATTTGACTCGACCCCCTCCTCCCCTTAAACACCTCACGTAATTTATGGACGCCCCCTTACTTCCCAAAAACACGACGAAATGCTTTCATAATTTAGAGTACTTGCGCGTTCGTGAACTCGTAGAGAAGCGGTCTAACGCGCTAGTTCCGATTACCAGTGGTCGCGAGTTCGAATTCCACCGAATTCGAATTTTTATTGTCATTTTGTAAAAAAAGATGTATTTTTATCTATAATTTTAATTACTTACTAATATTATAAAGAGGTAAAATCAGTAACAATTTATGAATGTATGTATTTCCCGGGTAATCTCTGAAACTAGGTACTGTACCAATTTTTACCTACCTGAGCGCATCTACACAAAGAGACCACATCCAAGTATGAGAGGATCCGGAGTAGCAGTTCCTTCGGCAGCTTCTTGTTTATGTGGTTCTCATCTTCACTACAGAACCTCGAGATCTGAGGATGGCAATTAACAATTTTTATCACTACATACATAACCCTCCTTTTTTCGTAGTTGGGTAATAAAACAAAGTTGCTTCCAGCTGTCTGTCCCTTCCTATGTATGCTTAGGTCTTTAAAACTATGCAACAGATTTTGATGCATTTTTTTTTAATAGATAAAATGCTTCAAAAGGAAAGTTTATAATATGTATGTATACCTAAATCCACTGTGCAAAGCCGGGGCAGGTCGCTAGTTTACTTTACAAGAGCACAAAATTTTATTTGTTGCACATCAGTCATAACATAATCATAGTAAGATTAGAGCAGTGAGCATGTTGTAATATTGCTACTAAATAAATAAATTCTGTGAACAATACACAGCGCCATCTAGCCCCGTGGTAACCGACTAAGCTTGTGTTATGGTGACTAGACAACGGATATAATACTTATATTTATTTTTCTTTCTATATTTTTCTTTTTCTTTCTTACTGCTTATCGAAAGCAATAATGCGCGGCGCCCGCCCATAATACCCATTGGTTAAGGGGTCATCTGAGTGATGTTCCCGGTTGCATTCCTCTCAGGAGCCCGGGGTCCGCCAAACCCCAAATTAATTGATGTTGGTGCAGTAGGTAAGTCATCAATAGTCATCATTGACCAATAGATTTGGCAGTATTTTCGGCCGGCCGCCTGCCCGACACCAACCCTCCTAGGGACCAAGCAGCTTATCAGCCACTATGCAGGGAGAACTTAAGGTTTGCTAGTCTCCCTCAAATTCCACTACCTACCTTAGTCGCCTTTTACAACACCCACTGGAAGAGATACCTAAGGTAATGCATATGTCTTATTTTAAGTACTTATATAGGTACCTATTTAAAATGTGTAGATAATATTGGTTACTAAGAACGACAATGAATTCATTTTGTCACTATTACACAAGGAAATAGCCAACAATTTTGTTATTATTCTTTCGAGTAATTTGGCAAACACGCAAATCGCGCACTCGAGTTTTAACTCGTAAATTCAAGAAATCATAACGGAACGCGCGGTTGATGCCCTCCAGAGGTCAATTACATTAACAACAAAGGACTAACTTATTATTACACCACTTTATAGTAAGTAACAATAAAATTCCGGTAAATTCTCGTAAGTCTTAACTTTTAGTACACCGCCAAAAAGCAGAGAAAATAAAAAGTTTGATGATTTTAAAAATAGAACTTGTTTACCTTTGTGCCAGTACGAACCATCGCGTTTACAATACTTGTTAGTTTTACTGCTCTAAGAATATTTATCGCTGCTTTTTCCTTAAAAGGAGATATTTCGTTGTTCCTGTTCTGAACAAAGGCTTAGTGGCTAGGCCGTAAAGGGCTGATTGAACTACCTATTTCATGTCAGCTGTTTTTTTAAACACAAACAATGGGTCCGATCGATTTCTCACCTCGAATTTACTTCTCCCCGAATGGGACATCGTTGGGTACGGCGAAACTTTAGCCACAGTGTAGAATTTTCTATATTTTCCTAGGTAGAAAATGGTTTTCTCGGCTGATGCGTATTTCGAATAAAAATGGTGGAAATTGTTTTATTTTTCCCAGATTACGGGACGTCTTCGTTCGACATTCGACAGACTGCGGTAGGGATGCCAGGTACAAATTTTGAAAGTCCAGATTTTATTTCCCGATGAAAATGAAATCGAAAATAAAAGTTTAAAATCATCAATTTAAAATCATTAACAAATTTATTATTATTACAATAAATCAAAACGTTTTATCTTATTATTACAGTACCTACATGGTTTTTTTTATTGGAACGAAGTTCCTAAACGCGCGTTGCGAAAAAGGGCTAGACGGAAAAAAATAAGACCAAAAGTTGTAACGGATACACTTTTTTTTTGCTTGGAACTTCGTTCCATTCGGGTGTCCCTTGACACCTCTCAAGTTTTTTTGATATTAATTTTATCTTTATTATGACATTTAGATATTTTATACTCGTTTGCACTATAATAAAATTATTATAACACATTAAGTATGGAAAATGGTTCTAATCTAATCTTTTCATAGTCCGAATTAAGAACCTCCTTCTTTATAAGGTTCTGTACCTGAAATGGTAAAAATAGGAATCCTTATGAACCCCATCTGACTTGCAGGCTTCCTTGGTTTACGCCTACAGCACTCATAGAAACCAAATGTCGAGCTGCATACACAAATTTCATTATATTATGGTGTGTGTAGGTTCGTGTAACAATAGCTTTATAGGATCACTTTGTTGTTCGTCTGTCTGTCTGTGACCTACGTAATCAGTCTCTTTATAGTCAAGGTTCTCCGTTAACATGGAACACATTCTCATTCTTTCACATTCTTTTTGTCTTTTCTTCAAGATTGACCATTGCTCAATCCTGAAGAAGAGACTTAAGGTTAAGCGTTAAAACAATGCTAAAAGTAATAATAAACAACATCGCCAATACAAAAAAAAAACAATTAGTTTACATGACCATATTAGGATTTTCGCGATAACTTGTTAGTATCGAAATGTATCCTAATTTTCACCTTATTATATTTTTTAGATGTTTTTTTTACCTTCGTTTTTGCCAAAATTTAAAAAATCTAACCCGTTAACCAATGTAAGTAGACCTCTGGGTCGAATAAGCGCCCATACAATAGGAGGGTCTTTGATTGCCGGTCATCAATTACAGACCCATCGCCCGCGCCGCTGCCGAGAGTTCCATACCCATATACAGTCGTATAGAACACCCGGCGCGCGAGCTGGACTCGCACTTAACCGGCTTTTTGTAGTTTGAAAGAACAAAACTGATGTCCGGATTTGATTCGGTAATAAGTTTCTATAAATTTGGTAAGTTTTGTAAACTGGCAATTACAAAAAACGTTCCGAAGTTAAATCATAGACCAAAGTTTGGCATTACTGAACTGTCAAAATTTCGCTTTCCCTCGAAGCCTCTCTCTGTCTCTCGCAAGCGGGAAATAATATTATATTTGAAAATATTTGTGAAAAATATTCCTGAGTATTTTCGCGTAGGTATTTTTTACCTCTACGCATTTTATTGACCGAGCGAGCGAAGAGTCACTGCTTCAAGTTTGGCAAAATTTTCTTTTACATTTGCTTCTTCGCCTCTTCGACGACTACGTCGCATTTTAACCAATTTTCACGAAACTTGGTAAGTACCTATCTATAATAATAGGTATCGAGGTTTTAGTTTTTTTTTGCCGTGGGGGATTTTTGATCGGTGGAGTATTTCGCCCACTACGGGAATAAAATTGATATCTAAGCATTAACACAAAATTTGTAAATACCTAGGTACCTAGAAAATATTTTTTACAAGGAGAAATACATCATCAAAAATCCCACCATCCCATCATCAAATACCTACCTGCTAGAAAATGGTGTGCATTTACGCGCGGGAGGCGCGCGAACTACCTACGCAGCTACGGGGGAAACTGTTATTTGTATTCACATGATGTTCCTGTGGTCTACTGTTCGCAGAAGTTTAGTACATTTATAATGTTAGGTAGTTACCTAATTTAATTTTACGTACCTATACTTAGAGGACGATGACAAAGAATATTTGACAAACTTACTTCCATATTTTCTTTGTTGTTCTCTGTATTTTCTTCAGCAATCTCCAACATTATGTAGGGTCGCAATACGTTTCGTTTTGACCAGGATATTCCTGTTTTCAGTCAAGAGACGTAGGTATACCGGTGGCGCGGACGACTTAGTATTTTGTAGTACCGTTTAATTTTGGGACTTTAGTTAGGCACTATTCTGCAAAACACTTGTACAAAACACAGTAAATTCTACAGAAACACTATAAAAACTAAGCTCTCCTTATGGCCTAAGTACAAACAACAATATTTGTTCGTAAGACCAATGACACTGATAAATAAATTTACTTTCGAGATAGGACAGCGTTATCTCTGTAAGTAATTTCACTGCAGAGATAATAGGCAAACCTAGTTTGTTTATGTTATTAATCTAATCTGTCTAGTAAATAAATAGGTATAAAGTCTTATAAACTTTTTCTAGGCTTACACGATGTGTAAATTGCAACAGACCCGAATTTCTAAAAAATATGAAAATCACATTTGTCTCCACTCCCATTAATCAGAATATGATTCTCTCTTCGTATAGTAGTAGTATATAGGATTTACTATTAGATAGATGCTTATAACATGGTGACCTTGCGGCCGCCCGCTGATTTTGTAGGTGCGTGCGGGTTAAGCAACGCTTAGCGCGGTCATTCTTTGATTGGATGACCGATCAAGACGTATAGGGGCATAGTCAGTCAGTCATGTCTGATACCATACCAGGTTCATAGCATAAACATAATATGTTCTGTACCTACTACGTTTCTAAAGTTTGTATGGAGAAAAGAGGAGGTATCCTTTCCTCTTAATAAAAGTAACACTGCATAAGGTACCTACTTTACATAAAATAAAACATTTCATAATCATTTTCATATCGTTTTATTTATTACAAAAAATATAATCACATCTGAATACTATCATTGTTAGGTGTTATTTAAATTTTAATTTATGCCTGGTTTTCAAGAGGTCAGTGACTAAAGTCAACTTTTGTCACTGACCCGCTGTGTAGACCAACCCTTCACAGTAAAAGGCAACTCACACGAGGCGGTTTAAACACGTTTAATAAGAGCTGCCACACACGGCCGGAAATTTCCGAATCGGAATCCACACAGACAGCGCACGTCGAAAGCAAATTCGTGTAAACATCGGCAGTTTTTTAATGTGGATTTCGATTTAGAAAATTCCGACAGTGTGGCTGCCCGCCAAATGTAACTTGCCCCTAAAAAGGCAAAGCATACAATTTAAAATTTCATTTTTAAATTTGGAAATAGAAAGGCGATACCTAATTAATATTCATACCATAAAGCCGGTAACTGTTTTGGCTTTGAATATTTTAAAATAGTAAAAATAATGAGACTCGGATAATAATATCATTAAAAAAAGCTTAGACCGTGGCAGGGAAAAATGCAGTTTTTGAGGATATTATAATCTATGGTTCTAAACGAAATAGACGCAAATTTGTTATGCATGTATCTACGAAGTTTAATAGACAAAAACATGCTTTAAGCTCCAAATACACTTGACACTGACACTTAACCTAAAGCAGACCACACCTACAGCACACATATAAAGAAATTCATGCATGTGTGCTGTAGGTGTGGTCTGTTTTAGGTAAAGTGTCAGTGTCATCGTGTATTCGAGGCTTTAGCAAGGAGCTTCCCGAAAAAACCACACGATTATTCCGAATAACGGACTAAGCAGAAAAATATATTTAACTAAGCCGAAAAATATACTTAATATGACACATTAAATACACAACAACAAAAATAAAATAATTACAATGCTATTATAATTATGTAAACCTAGCGGCATTTTGTGATTAGACTACATTTTTATCTTTGAAGAAAAATAAATACTTCGCCCGCGCCGCGGCCGTGTTGTCGGAAACAGGATAAAAGAAACAACGTTTTTTATACGAAAGTATCGTGAAAAAAATCGGTAAAAACTAGTTGATACTTTAAAGAAAACCGCAGTTGTACGTTGAAAAAAATACCAGTTAAACGTTAAAAAAATCAGTTAAAACGTCGAAAACCAAAGTTAAAGTCTTAAAAGCCCAGTTGCACTTCGAAAAACCCCAGTTTGTTCGTTGAAAAAAAAAACCCAGTTGAACGTTGAAATAACCCAGTTAAACGTTGAAAAAACCCAGTTAAACGTTGAAAAAATAATTTAAAGCTTGTATACATACATTATAATAATACAGTGAAAATATAATAAAAGTTATAACAAGAAAAGTTCGAACTTATGTAGGTAGGTACATAAGTTCGAACTTTTCTTGTACTTATGTAGGTACCTAACTTTATATCTTAGGATTTAAAACACAACTCAAGTTAGATAATCTGTTCGCGTTTCACAAAATGACTCGGCTTCATCCTACAAGCATCCTTATAGCATTTAAAAATTCACAAAACAAAATAATATAACTACATGATTTAAAAAAAATAAAATCCATAAAAAAGAACTTTTAAAGTTTCTTTTTCATTTACAAAAAATAAGCAATAAAAAAATCCACAATTATCTGTACTAAAAGGCACTATTTTTAAGAATCTAATTCTACTTACATTTTTAATAATATTTAAACGTATTTAATTAAATACATTTCTATATTAAAGACATTTAAAGTTGCAATGGGTGCGTGCTTACATACAGCAGTTATTAATGAAACCCTTAGACAAAAACCGGTCAAGTGCGAGTCGAACTCCCGCGCCGAGGGTTCCGTACTCGTGTACGACTGTATGTGGTTCTGTAATTGATGACCAGCAATCAAAGACCCTCCTATTGTATGGGCGCACATTTGACACAGAGGCCTATTTACACTGGGTTTTAAAGAGTGGCCCGATACAGAATATCAGACACTCTTTAATTATGAAACCTTTTCTTATTTATTTTTTCTCCTTATTTGCGAATCTAAATGTTTATGTAACATTTTGTAACATTAAGTTTTAAAACTTTTGTTTTAAGATTGTAACCCCATTGTAACATTTAAAATATCTTCAAAATTTACTAAATATAATGTAACAATAATTAATTTAAATAGACTGTAACATTTATGTAACAATTTCATTTTTATTTTGACATTAAACTATATATTTTTTAATTTGATTCTTTATCTATGGCACGTTTATCTCACAACAAGATTGCAAGACAAGCGTACCATTGTTTGGCTCATTTGTCTTGCAATGATTTCGTTTATTTTACAATGAGGAGGAACACTTACTTTTTAGACCAGCAGAGGGCGTTAGTCGAATGATCTTAGGTTTGAATTAAGAACTGTCAAACAGGTGTTTTTTACAAGTCTCGGCGCCAAATTGGCCATATCAGTCTCAGACCGAAAGAAAAAAAAACTCGGCGTTTTCATTCGTGGGGGACCATCAACAAAAAAAAAAGATTATCCGATGCCAGCGCCATCTGCTAACAGCTTTGCGTGTGCCAACCCATTGGTTGCTTAGTACACGAAGGTCCTATAACAGCGTTTACTAAAAAGAAACTATATAGGATTTTTTTATTAATGTCAGGTGGTTTTTTTTAACTTAATGGGAATAAGTTTTCTTTTTTCAATGTCTTGCCGGGCGACTGCGGTAACCCCTGAGTTTCCTTGTGGCGCAGTGGTTACCGCAATCGCCCGGCAAGCGACGGGCACAGATTCGAATCCTGCCGCGGGAGATTTTTTGGAGATGCATTTCATCATGTAAAAGTTATAGGACCCTTAAATAATATATTTACAAGATTAACCTAATACAACCACCATCAAAAAACAGCACAAATAATAGAAAACTATTACTGTACATAGCTGCAACCTTTTTTTTTATTGCTGCGCACATGTAACTGCCTAAATTATAACCTTCAGATTATCACGATTTAAAAACACAACTTTAAATTAATAAAAATATTGCATAAAAGTAAATAAAAACGATAAAAAAGCGTAAGTATAATTGTTTTTTTTTTAAATGTTAAATAAGTGACACTGACATGATAATGTGCACGCATTACTAATAGTAATACGGAACCCTACAAATGAAAAAAAAAATGTTTTACTACATGTTTTACTTTACATTTTGTTTTTCAATTTACGTAGTTAACGTTTAAAAACGCTGTTTAACATATGATAAATTGTAATAAATGTTTTAACCAAATAAAATATCGGCAAGCGAAAATTAATTAATTACTAAGCTTTGTTCATCAAATAATAATATCATTGAAGAATTGTCGTACTTAGGAAATAATAACCAAATACAACTCTTCCATTTCGCACTAACATTAAAGCGCGGTTTGCATAAAGCTCAAAATACACGATGGACACTTACCTACACTGACACTTTACCTAAAATATAAAAATAAGACAGCGAATATGCACGTAGTTCTATATGTGTGATGTAAGTGTGGGCAGTTTTAGGTAAAGTGTTAGTGTAAGTGTCAGATGACACTGTCATCGTGTAGTTAGACTTGAACCAATCCTAAACATGTTTAAGCCCTTAAACCTGATTAAGAACTGTCGAAATATCAAAAACTTTCTAAGAGTCCACTATTTGATTTTCTGTAAATTATTTTAAAATTGATTTAGCTAAATATATATTTTAAATGGTTTTATGCAATCCGCCCTAAATGTTAGTCAAGAACGTCAAAACACAATAAAATGAGCACAACCATATTAAACTTTGCGAGCTTAAGGCCACGTTATACAAGGTGGATAGGATAATACAACATTTTTTTTAACTGGACATACCTACACACGTCTAAAGTCCACCTACCAAATTTCAACAGAATCAGTTGAGTAGTTCAGACACAGGACACTATTTTCCATTTTTTAAATTTGCTACACGATGTATCTAAAAACAAAACTGTCACCAGCGCCAGGCGGCCGCGGCACCGAGTAATAATCTTACAGAGAAACAGCTTGATACAAGCCCGCGGCGTAGGTACTTCACTACATGCGCAGTTATGTGTGCGTGACCTCTCTCACCGACAGTGTGCCGACGGGTTCACGTACGTGAGCGGAGTAGGCTCTTCGGGCGGTCTCGGCAAACCCGAGCGGAAAGCGGTGAGTGACTTTTTACAGCTTTGCGCACACATTGCTGTTCATGTAGTGGAGTACCTACCACCGCGGGCTTGTATGAAGCTGTTGCTCTGTAGGATTAATACTCGGTGGCCGCGGCACGTACTTACACTGTGCACATGGGTACATGGTGTTCGTATTGGTTTTAATTGTTTAGGATATTTAGTTTGTTTGAAAATTTTACTTTTTTAATTTCAGTTCTCTGATTAATTATACAATTCCAAACTATTCAAACATATTTTAACAACCCAGGGTTTTGTTTAATGTCGTATCGTCCTATCCACCTTGTATACGTACAGTAACAAGGCAGTACAATGATCCTTTACGTTAAAAATAGACGACGGACATTTACACTGACACTTTACCTAAACAGCCCACACCTACAGCACACATGCGCTTTTTTTATATGTGTGCTTGTAGGTGTGTGCTGTTTTAGGTAGTGTCAGTGTAAGTGTCATCGTGTAGTTTGGACTTCTAGAACGCACAGCCTAGCTGCGCTACCATATTGTAGAGTCGTGCGTGTAAGCTACGCTTGGCGCGAAAAAACCTCATCTCGATTGGTAAGTAGAATTGAATAGAATTTCTTTCTTTTTCCGAGATGTTCGAAATTTGAATATTTTAATAACACCGAATTCGATTGTTTTAATGAAAAAAATGTTGTAACAAAACAGTTAAGTAGGTATAATAATATAATCTGTTTTAAACGCATTATATAGTTAATAATTCTAGTATGTAGGTAAAAAAATCCTTAATAAAAAAATAAATAAGTAAGTAAATTGTGATGATGATGTTGACTGTATACAAACACGTGACCACTCTGTTTCGGGAATGTCATACATACATATTTTATTGTATTGCGTAAAGCTCAAAATACACGATGACACTGCCACTTACAACAGACCACACCTACAGCACACACGTAAAGAAATTTATGCATGTGTGCTGGTGGTCTATTTCAGGTAAAGTGTCAGTGTCGTCGTGTATTTAGCTTTAAACTGATTTACTCTACTGCCATGTGACTGACTACGGTAAAATCTGCATTAATTAAGAGCATGGACGGGCACGCGCTTTTCCATACAAACGTATTTTTTTACTGTTTCCTTCGGTTAGACCATTTGTTTTATAAATTTATAGTTTTACTGTAAGTGCTTTTTTTCAAACGTTTTTTTTGTTAATTGAGAAAAAGGGTCCGTTTCATGTGAACTAAAATACTTAAAATTTCAAAAATCCTTTGAAAGAAAGGTCTTGAAAACAGGGGTATGTATACTGTAAGGAGAAGCGCATTTCCGTCCATGCTCCTAAGTCTATTTAAATTTCCTACAGCAAAATGTAAAATGCGCTGCATTTCGCGCCGTTCTGTGTTGAATAGTCGATTAATAGACGTTGAACAAATATCAACTGCAATCCCTATTAGTAAACATACGTCTAAAGATGTTGTTTTTACTCTTTTCTTCTCTAATCTGAAATCGATGGACGTGCAAACATATTAATACCACAATGAAAGTTTTTTTTTTAAATTATATAAGATGTTTAAGCTTTAACGAAACGGTATGCGTCTATGGTCTTAGGGGAAAGGCTACCTAATGTTTTCTCTATACAAACTTAAAAAAAAAGAAAATATGTTTATGCCATAAAATCTATATCAGCCATGATTCTGCCCCTACGTTTTGATTTTTTTCATATTTTAATTTTTCTTTTTATTTCTATTCTAATTATAAAATGAAAAAAAAAGCATAGGGGCATGGTCATGGCAGATATAGGTTTTAAGGTATAAACATATTTTCTCTAATGTCTTAATACAGGGAGGAAACAGTCGACTACGTTTGTATGGAGAAAGATTAGGTAGACTTTCCTCTTAAGTTTTTTTTAATTTTTTTTTAGCACATATCTAATGCGCTCCGCTAGCTCTAGTGGAAACGCAGCCATAGACGGGTGACACATACGCACATACCATTTGTAGGCAATTGCGAGGAAAAATGCCTACAAGTTTTAATGAAAAATGCGTTTAAAAAAAATGTTTCATCGCGCTGGAAATTATAAGGGATCTCCAGGAAAGCATCGAATATTTGAAACGCATTTTAAGTAGGTACATTTGTACCTATTCCAGACACCAATTTCCCAAGAACGGTAACAAAACATAACAGTGTTAGGTAAGGTGGTTATAAACGGTAAAATAATGTTTAATTTAATATACATAACAGTTCAATATGTTAATTTTGCATTATATATAATTAAACAGAGTTAGAGGGTTATGTTACAGCATATTTACATAATGCATGTGGTATATAAATAATTATGCTATTCTGTGTTAGGCATGATTTATACTAGACCGGGCCAGGAGAGGGCAGTGTTCGAGCCGGGACCGGACCGTGTCTGAACCGGAATCGAGCCGTGTCCGAACCGGGACCGGGCCGTGTCCGAACCGGGACCGGGCCGTGTCCGAGCCGTATTTATGAATACGGCCCTTTTTGTTATTTTTCAGTCAACATTTTTAAAACAAATTTTACAAAAGTATTAGTAGGTACTTTGTTGTTCGTTTAGTTAGAACAAATCCTTTAAACAGAATAGGGTAATTATTTATATTGAAAAGTTACAAAATTGTTAATTAATGTTACATTATATTGCATTAAATAATATAAAAAATTGTTAAATTATTTTAAAATGTACAAGCTATATATTTATTATTTTTGAGAGATATAATTGGTAAAATGTATTAATATGTTAATAAATATTATTTAACTGTTGATTTTTTATTTACTCTTTTTTGTGGGATATATTACTACTACAGGGTATTTCTTCTTTCTGCCAAAAAGAAATTTGACTTTTTTAAAACTAAGATTTTCAGTGATAAGATTAATACTGTTTTAATTATTTTTTTATTAATTAGATGACAACTTAAAACTAATATTTTATACGACGTCTGAGGCGCGGTGGCAGTAATCCTGCTAACGACGCGCGGCGCGAATAGTCGCGGGTTCGTACCCCGCTGTGCAATAAATATTTGTGTAAACTATTACTTCTAGTATGTCTATTTTTCTACATGTGTTTAATAAATTAATATATGTACTTACCTACCTATAGGTGTTTTTATACTCTTTATACAGTGTCTGGTAACCATACCACAAGCCTAGTTACAGGGTTTAAAGCTAAATGGCGCTATGTATGATAGAATACTAACTTTTCTTTTGAAATTACTTAAAAAATGATTATACATACAGTAACCGAAACTACCCACAAACAATTATTTCACAGCGGGAACCGTACCTGCATCCCTATGTGTCGCAAGCGGATTTCTCCCACTGTGCCATATAGGTCGTCTTATTTAAACCCCAAACCACTATCTATAACTCTTAAAGGACTCTCAAAGGTCCCAAAATCTAAACCTATTTTTTAATAATCAGAATTAGAAAACTTTTTTTTACTTGTCAAAACTAGACTAAGCCTAAACCTAAACCTAGACACTCGTATCACCCCAATTACATTTCAGGCAGGATTTTTATCACAACTACATACGAAAAATGTGGTCACTCTATTCATATTTCTAATATCAATACAAAAAACCGCTATTTGATTAAAATAAAACTTTCCAAAAACATTTGTTGGCGGTGGGTTTTGAACCCGTGGCCCCCGCTTAGCGGAATGCTCTATGAAACTGAGCCACGTAGACAAAATGCCACCGAATTGAAATTTATGGAAAGTTTTTTTTAAATTCTATTGATTTCAATTTTTCTTCGGTTTTCGCGATGCTGATAAGGAATCAAGCTTATTTTTCAAAAAAGGGTTTAATTTTTATATTCTATAAAATTATGAAATGTAAAAAAAGTAAACTTCACAAAAATAAACATGAAAAAAAATCTTATTTTAAAAAAAATAATTTCAAAATTTATTATAATAATATAAATAAAAAAAATATGACATAATTTTATGTTGACGTACCTATTTTATAAAAAAAATCAGATCTATTTTGTTCCTCAAATTTATATTGTTCACCTACAAATTCATTTTTCAAGATAAAAAACAGCAAAATACTATTTTTTTTTTTTCAGGTAAATAATATTTAAAAAAATCAGATCTATTTTGATCGTCAAATCAATATTGTTCACTAACGTGTTTAGGGAACACGTTATTTTATCTTATTTTTGGTGTTTTTTTTTAAATATGAATATTGTTTTTTTCCTATAATAAAAAACTACCTACAGATTCGATACCTACAGTATTTCGACAGAAGTAATGCTTTTTACTCTGTGGTTAGAAATAGTTAGTATAGTTAAGAAACAAATGTAGAAGCTATGTTTATAGTACGACCAACTTATCTGTGCGGAATAATTTTAATAATGTTGGATTTCTAAACAAGGTATTTTGGCGAGGTTAATATAAGCCGATACGAGGTTGTTCTACACGTCTAGGCAAAAAAATCTTCTACTACTTTTCAAAGTCCCTATCTGAGAAAGAATCTCCCTTTCGGTTTATATTACTTTCGCTCTTAGAGCATTTTAGCAGATAGTGTAAGCTTTCGTCAAAACACATTGCTTTAATAATACGTAGTTTTAGTTACGGACAGTAGAAGGGCATTTAATCTATATCTATAAAAGGCTTTGTCCTGACTAACTACTAACTGATCATCGCACAGCCTAAACCGCTGATAGCAGAAGGCTGAAAATTCGAGAGTGTGTTCTTTATACGATGTAGGCATCCGACAAGAAAGGGAATACCGTAGCTATATTCTTTTAGACCCGAGCTACAGGGTCCTAAACCAGATCTAATCGTTTCGACCAAATTTGATATTCGTCTTGTGCCTTTAGCAATAGCATTACGTTTAGGTTAGTCCGTAACTAAAACGATGCGTATTTTTAATATACAAACCCAGACTAAATTGCATTTTCAGTTTGTTATTAGTTCGCCTAAATAGATAAGTTGGTTCTTAATAGTTATTTAGTTAATGTCGCTTATCAAGACCCAGCATGGTTAACTTTCAAACTAAAATGCAGCGTTTAGAAGGAATTATCAGTATGAATTAGTTAATGAAGGCTTATACGCTGTGTTTCGACGACGGTAGTGTAATACAAAATCTAGTTGTTCTAGATGTCTACTCGAACGACATTTTCTGCTACGGAAATTGGGATGAAGACAGCTAACTAAATATCAATTACTAAATGAAAACTTAGGGCGGCTTCCATAACGATTTGCTTAAACGATTTTAATTTGTATTTAGTTAAATAAGTTTAACCGACTAATCTTGTTTAACCCAAACGGAATTTTGGCTTATTAAGGTTTCAACCCAGTAAGCTGTTAAACAACTGAGTTCGAGTCAACATAAGTAAACTTCATTTTTATTTTCAAGTCTAAAAAGCAAAACGGTTCGTCTAGACGTCTAGAACAACCCTCTGTAAAATACAATATCCTTTCTGTTACACATTGTATACGTAACAAACCACCTTTATTACAGAACCGGCGTCGCAACACATTATAACTTTTAGCTACACTTTTTAAATAACTAGCTACCTATTAATCACAGATTATAGAAAAAAATACTAAATGTGGACGCCATTTGTTCTACGTGTAAAAAAAAACATTAAAGAAATAAATAATTAATAAAAAAAAGACTCAAATAACATTAGATACAATTTAAAAAAAAATGGCGACCATTTAGTTCAACAATATACATTATTTTTGCGTCTTATTTTTATCCAGTTATGATTGGCTATTTATTGCATTTTTAATGCAATATTACGGTTTCGGCGAAAGTAAACTAATTTTAAGGCATTGTTCTAAACAACTAGATGTTCGTTTGTACATCATTCTATGACTTTTGAAACGTATTCTTTTTTACAAAAAAAAAGTGAAGTATGATATTTAGTTTGAATTAGTGTTCTACACATTTTTCTCCCTTTTTCCAAAAGTCTTAAAAAATTACAAACTTATCTGGTTAGAAGTCTAGAACTCTAGAACAACACCAATTCTGATTACATTACCCTCGCCTAAACACGTTGCAGCAGTGTCATAAGACGCAAAAATAATGCGTTTAACAATATCAGTGAATCTTTTTGCTTCTTTTCGGCGGAGTTTTTGGACGAAGCTTGTCCCTTCTTACCTGAGTTAGTCTAATTCTTTCACACCTGGAAATATTAGAAATGAAATAAATACATACGTTATAATAATCACATATTTTAACCCTATTGTTTCTAAACGGCCCACTACTTTTTAGCTTCGAAAGGCCCCACGCCTTCTAAAGGTCCGGGCGCCAAAGCCCCGAGTAACAGACTTGGAAACAAAAATCTGAATCTATAAAATGCTTTGTTCTGGCTGATAAACGCACTACCTAAACCGCTGATAGTTGAGAGCTGAAATTTGAAGAGTATTTTCTTATTATGATGTTGGCATCCTATAAGAAAGAGTTTTTCAAAATTGCTACGGAATCGGGAAAAATTTGATAGCCTAGATAAGAAACTAAACTACCTCCTTTCCGACTCACACTCAAAGGCTGACACTAACCTGTCGACAGCGCTCTCTACAGCCAAGGTCCGCACTAGTTCCACCATGTCTGGTGGCGCCACCTTGTGTGCGGTGAGATGCGCGTGCGCTGCGCAAGAGACGCCGCGAGTCGAGTACGAGAAGCCGGCGTCGTCCCGCGGCGTCAGACGCGGCGTGGCTGCCCACGCGCACAGACCTGCATGGATATAAGTTGTTTATGTTTTTCTTTTAATTGTATTTTTTTATATTGGTGTTACAATAAAGAATTAATCTATCTACCTACACAGGACAAAAAGCAAACAACTAAAAAAGGCAAGAAAAAAAACTATTAAGTAGGTATTAAAATAAAAGATTTAATTTAACTTAAATCAATAACTTAAAATAATAATTAAGTTTTTTTTTTGAAAAAAAAGGACAAAATATGTATTCCTATGAAATCATAGAAACCACTAACAGAATAACCTAAGAATAAGTTAACAAGATAAATTGCCACATTATAATAAGTTACAAAAAAAAAATTGAAAAAAATGAATTTAAAATTCTGTTCCCGGCAGGTATCGAACCTGCGACTATGAATTCTCGTTCCACCGCGTTGAATTCGCTATGAGAGCGATATGCAGGGTTATAGGGTATTAGCTAGCATCTACTTGAGGGTTGTTCTACAAGTCTAGGCGAACAACTTTGTTCTATGACTTTTGAAATTCCGTAGACCGCATTAATACTTTTTCTCGGCGGGAATCGAACCCGCAACCTTTTGCGTCTACCCGGCAACATGTACCCATGTTAGTATTTTTATCACTTACCCGTAATAAAAATGTCTTCTAAGTGAAAATAGGGTGTCCTCAAAGCTGCGTCGTAGAGAGAACTCGCGGCGGCCGCGGAGAACAAATATCCTGTACCGGATAGGTACTTTGGATACACCCTACCACCATACATGTACCTCGGACTGTACCTAAAACATATAACTATCAATAGTACATACTATAGTAACTAATAGTTTTTGAAATCTATATATAATAGCTGACCCGGCAGACGTTGTCCTGTCGTTTAGTATAAAAAAATAAAATTCATCAAAATCGGTTTAGCATTTTTTCTTTCATAAGAACCTTCTCATGACAATAACAAACACAACAAAAAAAGAATTATCGAAATCGGTTCGTGCGTTCTGGAGTTATAGCGTCAGGAAGGAAAACCCGACTTATTTTTATATATTAGATTTATTACTAGCTGTCTGATTACTTAATGTAACTGGCGAACTTTGTCCCATCTTAGAGGAAAAAACGGGGCAAGTGCGACACTCGCGCATAAAGGGTTCCGTACCACTATCACAATTGGATACGGAACCCTAAAATGGTTTACAACAACCAATTTTTAAATTTTATAGGAAAATATGAAATATTTATCTTCGATTCTTACTCCCATCAAACGACCGAATCACTCAAAAAAAAAAACCTTGGCACAAAGAAAATCTGAAACATAAAAGAAACTCTTTGGTAAGTGAAGGCAGACTGGTATATTTGACAGTTAGGGCAGCCATTTTGAATTCCATGACCAACTCCTGCCCTTGTTCCTGTCCTGACTCCTTGTTATTTTTGAAACACGTTTGTTGTATGGGAGCCCCTTTTAAATAATTGTTTTATTTTGTTTTTAGTATTTGTTATTGTAGCGGCAACCGAAATACATCTTCTGTGAAAATTTCAACCTTCTAGCTATTACGGTTCATGAGATACAGCCTGGTGACAGACGGACAGACGGACAGACGGACGGACGGACGGACGGACGGACAGACAGACAGACAGACAGACAGACAGCGAAGTCTCAGTAATAGGGTCCCGTTTTTACCTTTAGGTACGGAACCCTAAAAAAAGGAACCTATTTCCGTCTTCTAGTTCTAAGCTACATTCCCACAAATTTTCAGACAAAACCTTTTTTTTTAGTGAAGTAGTAAGGTAGGGTAGTCCGTAGTTGTAGTAGGGTAGAATAGTAGTAGAGTACGGTAGTAGTAGTTAGGTAGGATAGTAGGAAGGGTACTAGGTTTTATTTTATTTAAGAGGATAGTCTCCATTCTCTTTCTCCATACAAACGTAGTTTAAATTTTCCTCCCTGGATAAAGACATTAGAGCAAATATGTTTATGCCATAAAACTTATATCTGTCATGACTATGCATCTACCTTTTTATTTTTTTATTTTTTATTATTATTTTAATTAGAAAATAAAAAAAAAATAAAAAGGTAGATGCATTGTCATGACAGATATAGGTTTTATGGCATAAGCATATTTGCTCTAATATGTTTATCCAGGGAGGAAAATTTAAACTACGTTTGTATGGAGAAAGAGAATGGAGACGATCCTCTTAACGAGCAGGACAATGTATGTAGGGTTGTCAGCCAGTTTATTAATAAAAAACAACTTACCATTTATTACTAGAATCTAAGACCGGTCTCGCTCCGCATATGAGGTCGCCAATAAGCAAATACTCCTTTTTATTATTAACTAACGATTGAGCGTCGAAATGTTTCGATCTATTTCGCAGGTTCATAACCAGATTTGGCACGTTTATATACATATCGTCGTCCGTTTTTAATATATATCTTACTGAAAAACCAAACAGAAGAATAATTATTATTTTGTAGTTTGTTTTTCTTTCTGCAGATCTACCAGAAATATTTTAAAAGGTAAATTACGTTTTAAAAAATTCACTAAAGCCTCGCCGCAAGTGAAAATTTTTGAATGCTATTTTTCCTTTAAAAATAAATTTTCTAAATAAAATAGCCTTGAGCTACATACAAAAATTAAAAAGAAATTTATGTATTTTTCTTTTAAAATATTTCTAGTAGTTAAATAAATAACCAAAATTTGTTCACCCAGACGTCTAGAACAATACCCCGATTATCCTCGCTGGTACACACTGTATTATTTTTTAATTTGTCGTGTTTAAAAATGTTTTGTGTTTTTTAAACACGACAAATAAGCGTTGACCACTATTTCACCTGGTGCTAAGAGATGATAATATGGTCGCTGATCTAGAAGAAAGAAGACTGTAGTGGGTTGATCTACATGTCTAGGTGAACAAGTTTTTAACTACATAAATATATTAAAAAATCTATTATACAAAAAATTAAATAACCGGCCATGTGCGAGTCGGACTAGCGCACGAAGGGTTCCGTACCACTATCACATTCAGTCCATCACTAGATGGCGCTAGTGGTCAAAATACATCGCGGTATTGTACGTCAAAAATCACGTTTGTGGTTTGGGAGCCCCCTTAAATATAGTTTTTTTTTAAGTTTGTTATTATAGCGGCAACGGAAATACATCTTTGAAAATTTCAACCGCCTAACTATTACGGTTCATGAGATACAGCCTGGGGACAGAGTGGAAAGACAGCGAAGTCTCAGTAATAGGGTCCCGTTTTTACCCTTTGGGTATGGAACCTTAAAAAATATGTAACTTACCACTTTGATTACACTTATTATTAATCCACTTCAACATCATGATACTTTTCAAAGTTAAATTGTTGTATGAATCAATAAAATCCTCCTGAATGACATCGCCATATTTCTCGATTTCTTCCTCGATTTTCACTTGAGTCTCTGTATCGTTCCTATTGGCTGGAAACCCCAACAAAAACGCCAGTCTAAAATCCACCTCAGTGTTTGTTGCTTCCAAATCTTCTTGAATTTTAGGGAAATTCTTATCACCCTTTAAAAGGTTTAAAATTTTCCCCAAATCTGGGGTGTCTTCGAAACCGTTCGGAGGTATTTTCATTATATTTGACTCGTAATCGTAATCATAGTTATTACTTAAAGTATTTTCCCCCAATTCTTTGTTCATATCGAACTCTGGCAACACTGAGTCATCCTCAAATCGCTTTTCAGGTACACTATCAGTCTTAGCAGCCACTAAATTGTTTTGCAAAACTTTAGCTATTTCTGGTAACAACATGGCAATACTGGCATCCCTCCTTACCCTAGATTGATTAGTTTCTTTAATTAAATCGTAAGTAAAATTGTAATTTTTATATTTCTCTCGCACTTTCATGAAAACTTTTTTTAATTCTAAATATTTTTTAGGGTTGCCCCATGTATTACGGATCGCTATTCGTCGATCAAAGTTTTCTGTTGCAGAACAAACTATGATTAATAGCAGCACTTTATTTTTTTTGTTGAGATCTTCTTTAGGGCATATGTGTGTGGGTTCGTATATAGTTGTGATATTGTTCGGTAGTACATATAATTTTGTATCTCGGTTTGTATGAGTTGACCAACCCGAAACCAGCGCTGTAAAAAAAATATAGTTTAAACATAAGTGAGGACTTCTGTGCAAATGCCCGACTGCAATGCGGAAGGATGCGGGTTCGATTACCGCCGGGTGCAAGTATTTAATACATACATATCTCGAAACGCGTTTATAAAAATAATGAAAATAACGCGATAAAGACGGAAAATCGCAATAACTGGATATTCCCAGTTATTGGGGTTTTGATAGCACACATACTTATTTAAACACAAGTGGTGATAAACTTAAGTTCTGTACCTCAAATGAGATCAATCGCTTGTCGAATTTTGTCTGTTCGTCTGTCACGCACGACCGATTTTCGTAGTAATGGTTGGACCTAGCGAATTGAAATTTATTCAAGAAAGTACACGTCAGCAGAGCACCCCCGCGGTTTTACCCGCGTAAGTCCCGACCCCGCGGGATTTACGGAATCAAAAATCCTACTCCTGGTTTCAAGCTACCTCCCCCAATTTAATTTTCAGCCAAATCGGTTCAGGCGTTCTCGAGTTATAAATAGTGTAACTAACACAACTTTCTTTTTATATATATAGAACTAATATTTACCTTTAGCGGTTTGATCGTTAGCTCTATTATAGACCGGTATGTACAGCAGAACGCAGAAGGATATCATGGCCATGCAGAATAGGACAAACTTCATGAGCACAGAGAAGGTGGATCGACGTTCCCGGTCCATCGTGATGCTGTATGGAGCGTAGCGCCGTCTCTCCTGTGATCTGGGGGTTGCAAAAGATAGGTCTTTTAGGTTATTCTTCATTTAAATTGTTTTTTGACACAATTACAATAATGTACAATGCAGACCTGGTGGATTGTATTATGGATTATTTATTTAACTATAAGTACTAATATTATATGTTGGTAACATTTATGTACAAATGTCTGTAAGTATGTATTTTCCGGGTAATCTCTGGAACCACTGGACAGATTTCAAACATTTTCACCTATACAAAGCTACATTATCAAGGAGTAACATATGCTATTCGATCCCGATATTTCCACAGAATTGGGACTTACGTGGGTGAATCTATACTAATACTAGTTGACCCGGCAAACGTTGTTTTGCCTTATAAATTATAGATAGTAGCCGATTCTCAGGCCTACTGAATACGTATACAAAATCTCATAAAAATCGGTCAAGCCGTTTCGGAGGAGTACGGTAACTAACACTGTGACATGGAAATTTTATATATTAGATTATAAAGCTGAAGAGTTTGTTTGTTTGTTTGAATGCGCTAATCTCAGGAACCGCTGGTCCGAATTGAAAAATTCTTTCGATGTTGGATAGTCCTTTAATTGAGAAAGGCTATAGGTTAAAACTGAAAAGAAAATAAAACATTCCTGTAGTCACGAAAGACATTAACAGTCGGAACCGGGACCCAAATGATACCTTACGTCTTATAAAATGTCTCTCAGTTCAGTGTGCCTCTTGGCTTAGGCCTCCTCTAACATCTTCCATTGGTTTCTGTCATTAGCAACTCTCCTCCAGTTGTGCCCGGTAGTTAGTTTTATTTTGTCTGCCCATCTTTTTCCTTGCCTTCCTCTATTCCTTTTTTCATCTCTAGGGTACCACTCCGTAATTACCTTGTTCCATTTTTTCAGTACTTCATAGTATATTTGGATGATATGAGAGAATAAAGAATATTACAAACAAAAATAGGCGTAAAAAAATTAATTTAACCTTTACTTGCAGTCGGGATGGAACAGTTGTTTCTTCTTATACTTATCATGTTGTATTGAGAAGTATACCTCACCTAGCCCCTCGAGAAGACCTCTTAAGAATAGCTATCTATTAGTTAGTTTCGCTGAGCCTTTTCCGCACTTAGCCTCACAATTGGGCCATTGTACGTGATTTCTTAGAGGGCTTAAAGACGCCACGGGAGCCTACCCCGCATTGGCGAATATCCCATGCCTTTCGGACTGTGGTTCATCCTAGGACATGTTGGTTTCCTCACGATGTTTTCCTTCACCGTAAGAGCGATGTTAATAGCGCACTTAAATTTTTCTTAAAGAAGAAGACATTGGTGTGCGGTCGGCCTGGATTCGAAACCACGACCTTCGGAATGAAAGTCGCGGTATCTACCACTAGACCAACACCACTCTCGTAGCGTTCTATTAATTTCTACTTTCATACAGAAAGATAATTTACCTGTGCGACAGTAATGGACTGTCATCGCTGTCTCGCCCCGAGGAGTATGCTCTCTCATCATCACACCAGCTGTTCCCCACATTCTCCTGTGCCATGTATTGTCACTGAAACATCATATCTTATGTTAGACATACAGTCTAAAAGCTATAATTATTTGGCTTGAATACTATTTATTTGAAAAAGAAAAAGTACATTAAATTTCTGCTTAATTGATTACCAGAGGGATGAAAACTTATATCATTGTCAGTAAGTAGTTGTTTTGTTAGGTAGGTTAGACGTATTTGTGTGCCTAGCTAGAGGTACTTACATTATTTTATAATTCAAAGTTAATGCTACTCTTGTATGTAATTTTAGAGCATGAAATAGCGCGTAACTGTATTTTACGCAATAAACTTTGTTAGTACAAAGATTTTCGCAACATTTGAACACATAAAAACCATTACATCACTCTGCTATTAACTTAAATTTTGAATGATATATCTAACCCATTTTTTCAGACGATTTGTGAAGGAAATCATGAAAGTTACGAAGTCACACTGATGGTAAAGGGACTGAAGGTTAAATACGCTCTAACCAGCGGTAATTAAATGAGTCAATAGGATTAAAATAACTGGATAAAAACATCACTATTTAAAGTAAACACTTAGTAAAGTTTTAACTCACCTTTTGACACGGTTCCTCCTGGCTTTTGATCGTTTGAAATGATTATAGATACACGTGATTCTCTTATAATTACTGTACATGAAGAATTATTAGATTTAATTGTTTATTTACAGGTATTTTATTGGTTTTTGCAGGCCACTTGCCTGAATGAAGTTGCTCAAGTGGATTTATTTATTATTTCTTTGGCCATGAACCGATTATGGTCGTTTAAAAAGTAGCCAGTGTCTAGTTTTTTAAAATGCTTGAGTGAAAAATAATAATAAAACCTGTATTGTCAAAAATCAAAATCAAAATCAAAATCAAAATAGTTTATTTTCATTCTTACATTGTATCTGTATTTGTCAGTCAGGTAAAAACACTTTTATTGCTCTATTGACGTTTTGCTACTATAAGTATAGTATAAAACACTTGCACGAAACTAACTATACGAAATTATACGATTTCACGAAAATGAAAAATCAGCAACACGTTTGTTCAACGCGCTCCCGCCTAAACTCCAAGGGTCGTGTATGTCTGTCAGTGTCAGTGTCGCGAGTCAATAAATAAGACTGCGTGAAATGAAATGTAATTTTTATTTACTTTGGAAAATCAATTTTGTTTTTGAAAATTCCTGTGAATAAAAACAGAAAAAAAATGTCTTCGGGCGTCGGAAAAACGCAAATTCTGAGTCTGTACAAAACTCTGTTGAGAGAATCGCAGAAGTTTGCGAACTACAACTACAGGCAATCCATCCATCTATTGTGAAATCTTACATAACCTAAAAACCTTAGAAGGCACTGTCAAATGAATTAATACCATAATAATATTTCAGAACGTATGCCCTGCGTAGAGTTAGAGATGCATTCAAAGAACACAAGTCACTGACTGACAACAAGTTCATCAACAAAGAATATATGTTTGGCAAAGAGAACTTAAATATTATAAGGAGACAAGTAAGTTTTTATCTTATACAATAGGCATAGAACTAAGAATGATCCCTTTTACAGACTAAATAGAGAACGTTCCGGATGTAGGTAGGCTGTGGTTCTGGTACTACCGGGACTGGGATGTTAACTAGTTACCTACTTCTCTTGGTAATAATTTTATTATACTGATGTGCGAGGAGCTGGCGTTTAACGACCTCTGTGGCGCGTCGTGCGAAAGCGCGGCTGCAATGCAGAAGGTTGCGGGTTCGATTCCCGCCGGGTGCAAGTATTTATGCTTAAAAATAAATATTTGTATCTGGTTTGGGTGTCCCTCTATGTATAATATGTATGTATTTACAAAAGGAAAATAAATTAAGTATTATATCCGTTGTCTAGTCACCGTAACACAAGCTTAGTCGCTTACCACGGGGCTAGATGGTGTTGTGTGTTGTTCACAGAATTTATTTATTTGTATGTATCTTCTGATTCTTTAGGTACCAATAGAATAGGACTAGACATGACTGGACATGAATGAATAAATGAATTGCATTGAATTGAAAAATAGACAATTCACTTTGTGATGGCTCTATAATATTGTCTTCTCCGCATCGTCTTTTAGTGTCTGTTAAATTTGCTTATCTAACTCTGGTTTTAAGCTATGTGGTAATCTATTATGGCTTTACATAAAAGGTTCTGAGCTCTGTAGTAAAGTTGCAATCTCCCATTGCAAAGGGGACTTGTCTGTGTTCCGATTCATATCCAAATAGAAATACCTGTGGTGGCAAATAGAAATAGGTTTTTGCCACCACAGGTAGGCACAAACTGAAATAATTCATTTTCCAGCTTTAAGAAAAAATCATGCAAATATTGTATTGTGATGCTATTAAGATTTTTTTAATTTATTTCTCTTTACTATGGCACAATATTTGCATGTTTTTTTCTTAAAGCTGGATAATGAATTATTTCAGTTTGTGCCATCAAGATTCACTTTAGTGGGTCAGATTACACTTACCTTAATTGTTAATAGACCCTGCCCTCGTTTAGGTGCACAATGTCCAAATTGCATAATGTCATGCGGGTGCAAAATGTCATGGTCGCGGAATGTCATGGTTGCAGAATGTCATGGTCTCAAAATGTCCAAAAAACACTTAGAAAAAATTCTTATTAAAAAATACTTCTAAAATTTAAATGCAAATTGACTTAGAATAGCAAAATAATGTAATGAATTACGTGTACTTCAGTACAATTCTATCTCTCAGGTCAAATTATTTATTTCCTAGTTGTCTTTTGTTTCAAATATCTGTGTGAATATTAAATACAATATTTATAAATTGACTTAGTATATTTTGAATTTAAAAAGTTAATAGAGGCGATGGGTAAAAAAAAAAACAAAAGACGATCGAAATGAAAACAAAAAACGGGGCAAGTGCGACACTCGCGCATAAAGGGTTCCGTACCACTATCACAATTGGATACGGAACCCTAAAATGGTTTACAACAACCAATTTTTAAATTTTATAGGAAAATATGAAATATTTATCTTCGATTCTTACTCCCATCAAACGACCGAATCACTCAAAAAAAAAAAAACCTTGGCACAAAGAAATCTGAAACATAAAAGAAACTCTTTGGTAAGTAAGGCAGACTGGTATATTTGACAGATAGGGCAGCCATTTTGAATTCCATGACCAGTTCCTGTCCCTGTTCCTGTCCTGACTCCTTGTAGTTTTTGAAACACGTTTGTTGTATGGGAGCCCCTTTTAAATAATTGTTTTATTTTTAGTATTTGTTGTTGTAGCGGCAACCGAAAAACATCTTCTGTGAAAATTTCAACCTTCTAGCTATTACGGTTCATGAGATACAGCTTGGTGACAGACGGACGGACGGACGGACAGACAGACAGACAGACAGCGAAGTCTCAGTAATAGGGTCCCGTTTTTACCTTTAGGTACGGAACCCTAAAAACGATCTAAACGAAATGAAAAGACGACCGAAGTAGTAAAATACGATCGGAGTAGAAACAACAGACGATCGAGGTAGAAACAAAAGACGATCGAAGTAAAAACAAAAGACGATCGGAGTAGTAACAAACGACGATCGAGGTAGAAACAAAACGTCTTTTATTTCTACTCCGATCGTCTTTTGTTTCTACTCCGATCGTCTTTTGTTTCTACCTCGATCGTCGTTTGTTTCTACTCCGATCGTCTTTTGTTTCTACTCCGATCGTCTTTTGTTTCTACTTCGATCGTCTTTTGTTTTCATTTCGATCGTCTTTTGTTTTTTTTCACCCATCGCCTCTATTAACTTTTTAACTTCAAAATATACTAAGTCTTTTTTCTAAGTGTTTTTTGGACATTTTGAGACCATGACATTCTGCAACCATGACATTCCGCGACCATGACATTTTGCACCCGCATGACATCATGCAATTTGGACAGTGTGCACCTAAACGCCTGCCCTGTAGGGTTGGCAAACTTTTCCACTTCTTGTTGACAGAAGCATATTCCTGTTTGCCACCACAAGTATTTCTATTTGGGGGAAAATAGCATTCATAAATGCCAATTATCAAATTTCATGCATAACAAGTCATCTACTCTGCATAAAAATGGTTATAAAAAATATACGATTTTTGTATTTTAAAGTTATTTTTCTTCTTTTTCAGGCAGCCATTGGTGAAATGTACAAAACGGAAAAGTTAGTAATCGAAAATCATTGACAACACTGCCATTATAGGTAACTGCTTTAAGGTGATTTGTCTTAAATAGATTGTAAAAATGTAGAAAAAAAACTTTAAACTAGATTCAGTTATATTCAAGTTTAAGACCTACAATGATGTATAATTGTATATAGAGAAATAAAAAAAACTGGCTGGCTAGGTGATACAGATATGCTGCCTAACACTTTCAATTTGCTCATAGTTATATATTTTTGTTCTGTTGCACTAGCCTAAGTGGATATTATTTAGCACTGTTTTAAACTATTGCATTTTGTAAGTATTAAATTCTAGTACCTAAGTATATATATATTAAATAAAAAAAACAATGAAATTACAACTTTTTTTTCGAAATTAGATTTTTGATTGACTAGTATTGGTAAATTAATGAATGTGGCTTTCTGGCATTTCAGACATTTCTAAGTATTCCGGAATATAAAAATTGTTCGAACAATAACCAAACCAATCCTAGTCGGGGTGCTGTAAGCTAATTCTACTGACGACGCCGAATGTAAACGTTGGAATCCTACAAATCCACGACGTTACCCCAAACAAACGTTCACTAAATAAAACATTTTGAAAATTACTTTTTTTTTCGAGTAACGAAGACTCTTAAAAAGTATACCTCCATATATCTATAATTATAATAAAATTGTACTTAAATGAGAGAGTCTGTTTTTGGAAGATGCAGCGCCTGGGAGATTCCGTACTTCGATGAGCGACCGATTAAGTGTGGATTTTTGCACAGCGGTTGGTAGGTGTTCGAACAACTCGGACGTAGGGCACATTTAGTATAATATGTATAATGAAATAAGTATAATAATGGGATAGCGACATAGAATAAATGGGTAACTGATTTATACAGTTAACAGTCACACACATGTCTGTTATCGTTGCGAAGTTGTGGGTTAGTCGGCTGCTATTTTAAAATAAAACAATGAAATTTTAAAAAGTCGTTTATTATCACTGGATGCCGCTACTGTCTTCCAAGGAGACAGCTTTCTTTCCACTCTCTGCAGATGACAATTTACTGAATCGTTTCTTCTTTTCTTCCTTCGCATGGTGTTTCTTGTGATTGTGTTTACGACTCTTTCTTTTATGGTGCTTTTTGCGTTTTTTCTCGTCATCTGTTCCTTCCGTTGTATGCGATATTCTACGGGTTTCGACAGGTGCCATATAAGTTAGGGCTGGTTCCTGTAAAATAAAATTAGAGATCTAATATACTCCCAGCCAGTTACGTGGGAATAGTGGTCTTGCTGTGGCGCCTCCACCCGGTCGTCGCAGATTGGCAAGTCCCAAGAAATGCTGGCTTGACGTTTAGAGGGCTAACATGCGCGCCAATGGCCTCGCTACATACACGGGATGTTAAAGATCGTGCGAAGTGGAGACGTAAAAAATGGAAAGTGGTTCCAGGGCCCAGAGGGATGCAAACCGGAACATCACTCGGATGATGGTAAATGATAAAATATGGTCACCATATTTTACATATAGTCAAGTTGCTAAGTTTGGAACTAGATGGCACCGATAACCTCAAATACGTAGGTAAGAATGTGGACTACAATACCTTAGGGCCATTTCTTCTGACGACGCTGTTACTGGCGTCACTGTAGTATCCACTCAAGTGCGAGTCTTCAACGAAGAGCGGCGGCTCCGTCGTGAATTCGCCGGCGCGAAGGTATTTACTGCTATGGGCGTGCGATGAAAACCTGGAGATATAAAACGAAATTAAACACACGTACTCAAGGTGAAATATATCATCAAACATTATTGATTCTGGTGAAGGTGGAGAGGGGAGCTGAATTTTGACCCTATTATTTTTTGAATAAAAAAAAAGACAATTTAAAGGTATGAGGAAAGTCTGTAAGGAGAAAGAAAGTGCATGAAATCGATAGCTGGGCCTTATTAGCACTATGTTTAATTTTTCAATTGGTTAACACTGTTTTAATTAATATCCCCCTTACTTATAATGATATAAATGATAATTAACAGATGACTAAGTTATGTATCGTTTGTCTCTGTCTGTCAAATTTTGCGCCACCTGTCCTGTCGCTCATTCCTCAGAAAAGGACAGTTAAATATTGGAATATAGGATAGAGTGAGAGAGGATCAACTATCAATTGTAATTTACAAGTAATTTAACGTACCTAATTCAGGTGCTTTGTTCATAGTTATAAATAGATAGATTCAATATTTGAATGGTATTCTGGGGCCCACAATATAAAATCGACATAACAGTATTGGACAAGTTACCTTTGGTAATCATCTCCTTCCGGGTCCTTTTTTTTAAATTTGTTAAAATTATCGTTTCTTTGTACATCCCCTTGTCTGAAACAATAATAATACATAGGTATTTCATTAAATTTTATACGAGTAACAATATCTGTCTCATGTGGTCACATCACGACAACACTAGTTGGTTGGGGTGGGGATATAATACAGCGCCGAGGAGCACCTACTAATAGCAATAATTATTAGGTAAACTATCATTATGGAATACTTCGAAAAAATAAATATTTCTTAATAAACGTTTATATCTATTCTTCACCATGTTGTGTGAGTGATGAAAGTTCAGAAGACAAAAAATCAAAACTACCTTTGTTCACCAGGGTGAATGTAACTCCAAGGTGAACAAACGACTTCGCTTATGTCCACTTATTTCAACTGGGTGAATTGGTTAAGACGTGATATGAAGACACCGAGCGTTACAAATAGGTTAATCCCAGTTGCCACCTCTGTAAACTTTACTAATGGTGGCAAACGGGAATTTTCATAGGAAAGTCATATTAAGTCTTTCCTTACCTCTTTTCGTTACTAAGCTCATCTTCCGGTTTCGACTGTTGCACCTTCTCACTCATCCTCTGTACCACGTTCTCTATGTCCCTCATCCTGGTGCCTATTGCGTCGACTAACGCTTGGAGATTCGATGGTTTCTCTTCTTTCTTCTCCGACCTTTCTGCCGGGTCTGGGAAGTCGGGTTGGATGTACGCTGGTTCCTGTTGACATTTGACGCCATTAAATTAGGGAAGGCGTATAAATTGGAAATATTATGTTACAAGTTTTATCGGAATCGGTTTAGTAGTTTTGCGTGATTGAAATAAACATCCGAACAAACAAACATGTAAACTTTGGAATTTACAATATTGGTGTGATTTCCAATGCTCCCGGCTCCATCACATCACCGTTACAACACTGTAACAGTGCATTTTACAAGTCATCGAAATAACATATTATCTATGTAAGTATGTGCAAAAATTGACCATCATGAAGAATTTGTGGCGCGTCGGGGGAAGGTCCGACTGCAATGCAGAAGGTTGCGGGTTCGATTCCCGCCGGATGCAAGTATTTTTCTTAAAAATATTTTTTTGTTTCTGGTCTGGGTGTTTTCTATGTATCTTTATGTATGTATTTACAATAAAAAGTATAATATGTAGTATATCCATTGTCTAGTACCCATAGTACAAGCCTAGTGCTTAGTTTGGGGCTAGATTGCGCTGCATACAACGTCGTTCAATATTATAAATATTGGACGACGTTACATACAACAATGTATACGTACGTAACGTACCTACAGCATATATCATGATCCTAAACAAAACATAAAAGCTAAGTTGCGTAGTTGTAGCATACTTGAAAAGTCCACGGCAATAAACATAATAAAATAATCATAACTGTCTCCACCACGCGATGGTAAATGGTAATTTTATAACCATCAATATGGTGAGTCATAAATTCACAATAAACCTATTCTGCGGCGGGAATAGGACTTACTTCCTTTACTCTTACATCGTATTCCCCTTCGTTATCCCATTGTGAAGGTGGTATCTCAGTCCAAGTTTGATGGTTCTAAAAACATAAAAAATATAAATAATAATTATATAGTTATAATAGTGTGAAGAAAAACCCACCTATTGGCTTCGGTCGCGGTTGCGGCTTGGTCATTATCTTATTAAAATTATGTGATAAGAATATTAAGTTGTCATAACTCACTGGCGAATTGTACGCGAATTAAAAGCGAAGGGATCACGCAGCGAGTTCGTCGCGTCAATACCATTTTGGCTTGGTACACTTGAGTTCAATCAACAACCCGCCCATAACAGGATTACATACCTAATTAACAACATAATTATTTATAGTCGTCCCGTTACATGGGGATCAAACACGTAGCTAACATCAGTGTTTCCTTGTCAGAATCCATATACTTACTGTTACTCAGTGTGTACACGGATCGTACGCTGCGTTATCGATTCGCTTTGAATTCGCTCACAATTCGCCAGTATGAAAGATAAGGCACTAAGCGTGCATCATCTTATTTGTTAGTTGGAAGTCGGTTAATTAGGGACAAATGAAAACTCCCCATACTACTTACTTTAATTGGATTGGACAGAGGTTTTTCAGTTGCCAAAGTATCGATGAACATTTTCTCCTCTGATGTTTGTTGTAGAGGCTGAAAATTTAAGATTTACATTATTTAAATGTCAAACTCTGATTTTCACGTTGTTTTAATGTTATTGTTTTATTTAGTCATTGTAACTTGTTAGATTTATTACTTTATTTGAAGAAATCGGTACATCTCCTAGTTCTTGAACTTCTTCTCTTTCTTTCACTTCTTCGTAGTCAGAGACGGAGGCTAAAGCCATGTTCTTACGTTTTTGCCTGCAATATTAGTGAGATGATATAAGAAATTTAAAGCAAAAAAGTAAAATTAGGGTGCTAACTCGTTTTATGTTAATTCTTACCTTCTTTCTTTTCTATCTTCTTTGTCAATATTAGTCGACAAAGCGATCTGTGAATAGCATAGAAATATAGTTAGACGTTAGAGTTCCATAAAGTATATCTCTAATATATAAAATTTCCATGTCATAATGTTAGTTACCGTACTCCTCCGAAACGGCTTGACCGATTTTTATGAAATTTTATTTGCGTATTCAGTAGGTCTGAGAATCGGCTACTAAGTATCTATAATTTTTATAAGGCAAAACAACGTTTGCCGGGTCAGCTAGTATTCTATATTTTATTAAAATTAAAAAGGTGTGTTTTAAAAACCAACGAACTGCAGATTACCAGCTTTTTCAAGATTTTTAAGGTTTTTTTTTCAATTTTTGTTTTTTTAATTGAAATTATCTTTATTTTACCCCCTTAAAGCATGATAGAACCGCGGCTTTGTATGCGTAATAGAAACGCGGCTTTATATGAAGTATAGTCCGGAAAATAAAAACAGAAGTCGATAGAAAAAAAAAAGACGATTGACAATTAAAATTCCCCTGCTCACCACGATATCAGGTCCTTGCGACTCGACTCTGGGCACCGCGTCTTTCCAGGGAATCGGAGTAGTCCCAGTGCGGAGCACCTTCTCACGATTTCCCGAGCCCTCGGGCTCCACTAACTCGTAGACCGGACCTTGCTCCGGACCCCTGGGGAATACCTATCATTATATTACCAAGAAAGAGTAGTATGTTCAACTAGACAATTCATGAAATAAGTGAATATACCACGGCCTCAAAGTAATTAGCCTCTTTTGCCTGTTACTTTGAGACCTCAACCGATGATCTTTAATGACGATAATGATGATAATGCCCTGAGTTTGGCCTAAGCGTTATCGCCAAGCAGGATCTTTTGTATTGCATCACATGTAGGCCGGTGCAGTCACTACATTAGTCGAAACTGCCGTCCGACCCGTGACCAACAAGTCACGAATGAACAGGTATATTCATCTTTGACTGCAATCTGTCCAAGAATACCATCTAGCGAGATAGTGGTCAAAAGTATAAAAAACTTACTTGGGTAAGAAGGAGGTGTCACCTGGCGGTGGTTTCTTCATCTTGTACATGTGACTCCAGGGCGCGGCGGGGAGAGACTCCCACGGCTGGCCAAGCACACGAGTCCACACCTCCCCTCGCACTACCACTAGACATCTAAGAGTTAAATCATGTATTAGAATGTATGTATTTATGTTTATGGATGTATTTAAATAATAGCACTCCGCTGGCCTCAGTCCCGTTTGTACATCGCAATAAAAAGAAGATTATGTTATGCCAGGCAGGTCTCAAAGTCTCCAGCCGTTTATGGATCGGCTTAGTAGATTTTGCTTTAGGGAGTAAAAAACCCATAACATTAAAAAAATACCGGACACAATATGTCCTTTATAAAATAGACTTGTTCGTAATGGAAAATGCATTTTTCATAATCTTCTCCATACGAAACGGCAATTTTTAAAATATTTATCGATTACCGTTCAAATATTCCCATTTGCCACCTAATAGCTTGGTGACAGATGAAACTTTCTTAATTTAGCTTTGAGCTAAAAGAAATACATACCTAAGTCTAGGGCAGCAGTACGGGAACTGCATATTGGTATCTTCGACCACTTCCTCACATTCTATCGCTGATTCTGGTGCTTCAACCCTCTTGCATCTGTTTTATTAGACAAAACAATTAGTGTAGGCCGTACTAAACTAACATTTAAAATAAAAACCGGCCAAGTGCGAGTCGGACTCGCTCACTAAGGGCTCCGTGAGTGGTAAAATGAAAATATTTGTTATTATTTTTTATGAGTTGTTTCAACTTTCTTTTTGCGTTGTTAAAGTTAACCAATCGTGTAGGTAAATAAAACTACCAAATTGAACGCAAAACAAGGATCATTTAAATTCCAAAATATATTACTGAGATATATTGATATCCAACTCTACGAATTCTTCAATGCGTCATCTTAACAGCGAGTTAGATACCAAGAGTGCTTAGAAGAGTGTTATAGAGGCCTTTACAGCAATAGGAGAATATAAGTCTACCTAAATACAAAAAGTTTTACCCGACTGTGTAAATTGCAAGGTTCCGTCCCCCGGGCTGGCATCGATGTCTGCTGCAGGAATACGCGTCGGCCCACTCGGTGTATGCTGCGTGCTTTCTCATGGTACGAGGATCCGTGCAATCTGTGGTGGTTTATTACACTATTGTTTTACAGCTGCGATGTTATGAATCCAAGTAGGTATGACGTCACAACAAATTGCATACAAGCAAAAAGTACTATTCTGGGACTCAAGTTATCTTCACACCGAGTTTCATCACAATCAGTTCAGAAGGTTTTGCGTACCTAAAGCAATACAAACTACATATTTTAACTCCTAAACCCTGGGGTTTAGGTAACACGTTGCCACTGTTTTGTTTTACTTATTTTTGGTTTTAGTTCAGATTAAGTAATCAGTACTTATCTATCTACACTTCTACACTAATATTATAAAATAAATGAAAATAAATAAATTCTGTGAACAACACACAGCGCCATCTAGCCCCGTGGTAAGCGGCGATTATAAAGAGGAAAGATTTGTATTTTTGTGTGTGTTTGTGTGTGTATCGTATGTTAGTAATAAATAAACTCAAAAACCACTGGACCGATTTCAAAAATCTTTCACAAAAAGAAAGCTACATTATCGAGGAGTAACATAGTCTACTTTGATTTCGATATTCCCACGGGATCGGGACTTACGCGGGTAAAACCGAGGGACGCAGCTAGTATCTTATATTGATACTTATAACTAAATATCACCATCAGGTATCCACAGTCTCTTTTGACTAAACATGAATCTTACATTGATCCTTATACGTGTCAACAGGCGCGGGCGCAGGGCTACCGGTAACCAAACTAATAAATACGACACTACATATTAACTTCAACATCATTAGGTATTTCTCGCACTTATTTGTCTTTACCACATCGTTTGAAAGTGAACTGAGTATTGTTTCCAAAACTATGCGCGAGTTACGATTAGTACTGTGGATACAAAAGTCTCTTTCGCGCTTTAATTTTGTGTTTGAAAAAACAAGTGACGATAGCTTAAGAAGTATAGGTATGGAATTTATTCTCCACAAATGGCATATCGAGAGACCGGGGCCGAATCGAAAAAAACCTTGGCACAAAGAAAATCTGAAACATAAAAGAAACTCTTTGGTAAGTAAGGCAGACTGGTATATTTGACAGATAGGGCAGCCATTTTGAATTCCATGACCAACTCGATTTGTCCTGACCAATCAGAAGGGACCTCACATTGTAGTACTAAACTCCTTGTTATTTTTTAAACACGTTTGTTGTATGGGAGCCCCTTTTAAAGAATTGTTTTATTTCGTTTTTAGTATTTGTTGTTGTAGCGGCAACCGAAATACATCTTCTGTGAAAATTTCAACCTTCTAGCTATTACGGTTCATGAGATACAGCCTGGTGACAGACGGACAGACGGACGGACGGACGGACGGACGGACGGACGGACGGACGGACGGACGGACGGACGGACAGACAGACAGTCAGTAATAGGGTCCCGTTTTTACCTTTAGGTACGGAACCCTAAAAAGGACGTCATTTACGTACCATATAAATAATTTGGTCAATTTTCATACTTAGGTTCTTACATGAGATTATACTTCCCTTTCTCAGAAATATTTTCTCTGGAGATTTTCCGTTTTTCTCCGCCCCTTCTTCTTTTTATTGTATAGTGATGTGGCTCACCTAGTGTCGGAGTTTTCATGTCGCCCTAAGGCATCTAACTTCACCTAACGATTGCTATCAGAGATAACAACCGGGATCAACTGCTTAACGTGCCTTCCGAAGCATGGAGGAAGGAAGTGATTTTTTGACCGCACTTTTTAGGAAACTTAGGAAGTATTTTATTGAAACAAAATATACGGCATATTTATACAAAAAAATAAATAAAAACAAAACAACTATGGGCACGTACGTATTCCCAAAACAATCATGTGGGCAAAATCTGTTTCTCCGTGGGGGGCATACAATTTAACATACAGCTTCTTCATATTGTTTTAACGGTAAAGATAATATAGTTTAAACTACAGTTTATTAACCTCTAATTATAGATTTGACGTAGGTACATATAGCACACTATAGTAAGTACGCGAAACACTTGTTAGTAATTTTCAAACACTAATGGCTTAGGTAGGTACTTAATTTATTTAAAACTATAGTAAATAATAAAATAAGTGATATAGACGTAATAAGTACTGTGGCTAAATAAATCTTTATTAATAAAAATACGTGGTCGGAGGTCGCATTAGCTAGACCATGTTTTCGTTTTGTCTTTCAACGCGAGTGTAAAACCGATATTCAGAGCATATTTAAAATATTCCCATTTGCCACCCATTCTAACCCCACCTTCACTTAACTCTTGCTCTTAAATTTTTAACTCCTCTAGTGAGATTCGTCCCCACTGGAGAACAATGGGATTTTTTTGTTCTTATTTTTCCCCAGTGGGGACGATTAGGGTGCGGACCTAGAATAACTGAATAAGTAGACTGCTCAACTACGGAACAATGAGATTTATTTCTTCTTATTTTTCCCTAGTGGGGACGATTAGGGTGCAGACTAATTTGAATGAAAACTGAATAAGTAGACTGCTCGTTTGTCATATTTCATTTATAAAAATCGTCCCCACTGGGGAACAATTAGATTCATTAGTTCCTATTGGTCCCCAGTGGGGACGATTAACGTGGAGGGCAAATTTGGATGGGAATAACTGAATGAGTAGACTGCTCATCTGTCACTTACAAAAATTGTTACCACTGGAGAACAATGTGATTTTTTGTGTTTTTTTATTGGTCACCAGTAGGGGACGATCAGGGTGGGGGGCAAATTTGGATCGGATTTAACTGAATAAGTAGTCTCATCTATCAATTATAAAATCGTTTCCCCTGGGGAACAATGAGTTTTTTTTGTTCTTATTGGTCCCCAGTGGGGACGATTAGGGTGGGGGGCAAATTTGGAGGGGAATAACTGAATAAGTAGACTGCTCATCTGTCAATTACAGAAATCGTCCCCACTGGGGAACAATGGGATTTATTTGTATTAATCGTCCCCGATTAGGGTGCGGACTAATTTGGATGGGAATAAGAAGACTGCTCATCTGTCAATTATAAAAAAATATATACGCGACGAATTGTGAACCTCCTCCTTTTTTTGGAAGTCGGTTAAAAAATAAACTACACACATTCAAGAAAGCCTTTTCCCTCTACCTGTACGCCACAATCGAAGGCAAAAGAAATGCAGCGTTGTTTGTAAACATACACGTAAAATATCCGGTTTTGTTCACTCTCGACGATTTTTTTGCTTTCATCTCGTCAACAAGATTCAAGTTTCAAAAAAGGACCAGTCGATTTATTTTTTTGTTGACATCTAAGTGGTTGGGGTGGTTTTTGAACTTTATTTATGAGTAAAAAGCTCTTTTAGCCTCTTTTTGTATTAAAAGAGACAAAAAAGCCCTGACCTTGTTTTTACCCTTTTTTTTTGCCAGAAGCGATTAGGGTTGTTTTTATTTTTTATATTCAGTTTTTAATTTTAGAATGTTTCGGTAGGTACAGTCGACGACTTCTGAGGCGCGTCGGGTGAACCCAGCTGCAAAGTTTGCGGGCTCGAATCCTGCAAATGTATTCGAAGTGTGCTAGTTACTCGTACATGCCAGCATCTTTCAGGCCAGCTACTTACCCGATTTATGGGCATGTGTATCCTCAGCTTTACACCTAAATGTTGGTTATAGTTGAGGACGCTATAACATATGTATGTAGATAATGTATCAGTAATCAGTTGTTGCAGGGGTTGACCCAATGTATTTAAATCAGCTGTAACATTCCAGAAGAATGATTGTTTCATCCTTCATGGTCGATTTTATTGCTGATTTACATGAAGCCAGTGATATATTTTCATCAAAACTTATAAGTTTTTATGTTAAAATCGCTCGGCGATTGTTTCACTTGATTCAGTTGGTGAAGTCAACCAATCACAGAGCGACTCTGAACGGAAATTTGTAAAACTAAATTGGGAGTCGAGGGATTATTGGTTTTTTACAAGTTGTTGCAATTCCCAGCAAACATTTAGAAAAAAAATGGCGGATGCGCAAAGTCGATTTTTCATAGAAGTCGCGTGTAAAATGTACTTAAGTAGGTACCTACTGCGCAACTACTTTACGTGAAAGGGGTTCACGTCAACATTTTTTAACTTGTTTGCCGGTCACTATAGTTAATTTTGTGAACACAAACGCATTTCCTTGTGAAAAATTAAAAAAAAATCCTAGCAACATTCTTACAAAACTTCTAAGTTTAGAGAAATAAATAAAAACAATCACTGGATTCATCTAATTCAACCATAAAAGGCAGAGTGACGTCAATGGAGCCCCGTTCACATAACTTTACATACGGAAATTCAACCAAAACAAAAAACCTAAATTTATTTTGATTTTTCGTCGCTGAATTAACATTTTTCTGTATTTCGTTGAAATTTTGGGTCAAAGCAGATATGTATGTATTACCTAGGTAATATAATAGCTTGACCTAAACGAACCTACCTACCTACCATTCCACAGTGTTTTGTAGTCATCATCATCATCATCCGAGCGAAGTTCCCGGTTGCATCCTTCTCCTAGGGAGTCCGGGGTCCGCATTCCTACTTTCACATCTCCACTGCGCACGATCTTCGGCATCCCGTGTAGTGAGGCCTATCGCATATCCGCTCATACGACGCGGACGTCTAGTCAGCACTTCTTGGGTCTTTCCAATCTGCCGCGGGGCGGAGCTGGAGGCGCGATAGCAAGACATTTGTTCCCCACGTAACTAGCCAGATAATTAAGTAGGTAAGTACCTACTGTATTAGAAGCTTAGATGAAAACAAATAATAGTAGACACGTTATATTCTAACTTTGACGTATTCGAAAAATGAGCTGGAAAAACCTAGATGCATTTTCATAAAATTATTGTATTTAAAAACCTTTGTCTTTTAGAATTATTCAGGCATTTGTTAATGAGCAAAAAGTCATTCTTATGGATTTCAAAAAGATAATCGCAGTGTGGCAGCACGTGCTCACGTGGCAACGGTTCGACATACGACTGAGGCTAGTACGTCAGCTAGACGCAGTTTTATTGTCTCATTTTCCGAGACTAGGTAACGTAACTGCTGTTTTTTGTTTCATCTAAGATTAGAAGTTGGATTGTTGCCCCATGTAAGGGATGCCAAGCACACCAATGTCGCCGTACCTACCGTATATTGTAATTTTGGCGTCTTAAATGGATATTTTAAGAGAGTCACATCAGAAACTGCGATAGGCGAGGGTAGATGTTTCCTAATCCGAAAGGGGATTGTTTTAGATCTCTAGGCAAAAAAGTTTTGTCTAGACATCTAAAACAACTTTAAAAAGTTTTGACTTTAAATGGAAATTGTTTTTTTTTAATGTTTAATTGGGAGTTGGGAGCAATGCTAAAAGTATAATAAACAACACGCTATTAAAACCATAAAATGGGTTTAATCTCTATCCAACATCGCGAAAACAGAAGAAAAACCAATAAAATTTTAAGTTTATTTACTCAAAAAATTGCATTTGCAAAAATGCAAAAAAAAAACGTAAACCTTCAAAGTCTTAGAACAGTTGGTCGTCTTAAATCTAGAACAACCCCCTATCGCCCTCACATCACATCACACTAATACCATAAATCCCAAAGTTTGTTTGTTTATAATATTTGTTTGTCATTGTCACCGTCAAACGCGACCGATTTGTATAAAAATTTGCATAAGGATAGTTTAAGTGATGGAGAGTAACATAGGATAGGTACTTTTGATCCCGACAATCCCGCGGGATCGGGCTTTACGAGGGTGAAACAATAGAGCACAGCTTTTGTAACGTAAGTCTCCGAAAACATCCTGTTTCGACCCCCCGGGAAGATGTCCGTATAAAAACACCTGCGCAAGATTCTCTCGTGTTATTGTGCTTGTAGCTTCGCGTTCGAAATGTTGTGGTGTTTGCTTTTGTTAGCGGTAAGTGGCTTTTTCTTCTGAAGCGCAGCTTACTTATCTTATCTATACTATTATTATAAAGCTGAAGAGTTTGTTTATTTGTTTGAACTCGCTAATCTCAGGAGCTGCTGGTTCGATTTGACAAAATTATTTCAGTGTTCGATAGGTAGTCCATTTATTGAGGAAGGAAGAAAGGAACATTATTATATTTTCAAAAAAATTAGGCGGACGAAGTCGCGGGCACTGCTAGTCTTATATATAAAATTTCCATGTCACAATGTTAGTTACCGTACTCCTCGGAAAGGGGTTGACCGATTTTTATTAAATTTTATATGCATACTAGCTGACCCGGCAAACGTTGTTTTGCCTTATAAATTATAGATAGTAGCCGATTCTCAGACCTACTGAATGCGTATGTGGAGTTTGGTGGAGATCGGTGAAGCCGTTTCGGAGGAGTACGGTAACTAACACTGTGACATGGAAATTGTATATATTAGATTTAGTAGGCCTGGAAATAGGCTACTATCTATTTTTTATACCCCTAAGTGATTAAGGGTTGTCCACTCTAACATTTTTAAGGTTGTAGTAGGGAAGGGTAGTAGTCGTAGGGTAGTAGTAGGGGTAGGTAGTGGTAGGGTAGTATTAGGGTAGTAGTAGTGTAGGGTTGTAGATTTTTTTATATTTAACGGGCACCGTCTGTCGGGGCAGCTAGCACTATATAATATTATGTAGCCTTGAACTTTTAGTACTTGTATTAAGTACTAGCAGATTCCCGTAGTTTCACCCGCGTAAGCGCCGATCCCGTGGGAATATTAGGACCAAAAGTAGCAAAAGTTACTGCTCGATAATCTAGCTTTCTATTAGTGAAATATTTTTTGGAATTGGTTCAGTGGTTTTAGAGATTACCCGGAAAATACAAACATATTACTAACGTTACCTCTTTATAATATTAGGATAGAAGTATTGATATGTATAGGTACCTACCTACCTACCTATTATTTACGATATTATTAGAACACTAGCAGCTCCCCGCGGTTTCACCCGCATAAGTCCCGATCCCGTGGGAATATCGGGATCAAAAGTAGCCTATAGCCTTCCTCAATAAATGGACTATCCAACACCGAAAGAATTTTTCAAATCGGACCAGTGGTTCCTGAGATTAGCGCGTTCAAACAAACAAACAAACAAAAAAACAAACAAACTCTTCCGCTTTATAATAGTAATAATAATAGATTATCTTAAAATTCGATATCTCAACACTACCTACCACTTAAGCTGTGTTACAGTTTTACTCCATCCAAATTGCGTGGAAGAAATCGCTCTCAGCGATAAGGCCACTCATTTGTGCAAGTTAATTTAAAGCTTTTTTATTATTTACTATTTTTATTTAGGTACCTATAATGTAAAGATAATAATCTATCCATTTATCTACTTAGTAATATTTTTATGTAAATTGTAGGTAGACTAAATCAATTTTACTATGTTCTTACTTTATTAAAGAAATTTGCTGTTCGATTCATGTTCGATTGAATGCTTTAGCTTGCATTGCCAAACGGCTTGACCGATTTAAATGAAATTATGAATTGGGGGTAGTTTGGGGTTTGAAGAAAGACATTAGGGTATATGTAGGTGTATCTACTTGTCTAACTTAGGCTCGATTCTAACAAAGTGAAATAAGCAACGAATAGCAATTCTACGCATAAATCGTCTTTTGAGAGAGACTCTCAAGCTATTCTATCAGAAAAGTGACGATTTATGCGGAGAATTCTAGATTGGTCAAATCAAGCCTTAGCAAAAAATATGTATGTTGTCTGCACTTAACAGTTGTTAAGAGCAGTCAAAATACATATTTTTTATAATTATTTTTATTTTAAAAATGTTTTTGACCGTCAGTCAGTTAATCAGTCGTTTATTCAGAACTAGCTGGGTCCCACGGTTGCGCCCGTGAAAGTCCCGATCACGTGGGAATATCGGGATCTAAGGTAGCCTATGTTACTTCTCGATAATGTGGCTTTCTATTTGGTGAAACAATTTTTAAAAACCGTTTATTAGTTTCGGAGCTTATTCGTTACAGACAAATATTTCCTATAGATAATCTCTAATATTTAAAATTTCCATGACACAATGTTAGTTACCATACTCCTCCGAAACGGCGCGACCGATTTTTACCAAATTTTATATGCGTATTCAATAGGTCTAAGAATCGGCTACTATCTATAAATTTATAAGGCAAAACAACGTTTGCCGGGTCAGCTAGTATTAATATAAAGAATTTATGCGTAAGAACCCGCGGGGCACAGCTAGCTAGATAGTTAAATTTAGATACGTTTCTTGTAATTGTTTTCTTATACTTAATAAATAATAAAAATCTAAATACCTACATAAATAAAATAATCGCTTGTAAACTAAATATAAAATACTGACCTATCCCACTTATGCAGGGTTGGCCAAGAGCGAGACGAAGGCGACGACAAACTTTGAAAATTAAAGGGTGTCGTGCGTGTCTCCCATACAAAACTAAAAAACCAGTGTAAATAGCCTCTGAGTCGAATGAGCACCCATACAATAAGAGTATCTTTAATTGCTGGTCATTAATTACAAACCCATAAACATTCGCCCCGCGGTTTCATCCGCGTAAGTCCGTATCCCGTGGGAATATCAAGATCAATTTTAGCCTATGTTATTCAGGGTGAATTTTTGAAATCGGTCTTTCAGTTTTTGAGTTTATTCATTACAAACATACGACACACACACAAAAATACAAATCTTTTCTTTTAGTGTAGATAGTGTAGATGTAGTTGTGATATTGTAGTCTCTACACTAACCTCCATAATATGGACAGGAGTATGCGCACTATTAAGTACGCGCACTGAGCCTATTTGATCTGCGCCATGTTGAACTGCGAAAACGCGCGACAACAGCGCAACATGGCGCAAATCAAATCTGCACAAAGGTCTAATGTCATTTTGTATGGTACCTATAGCAATTCCAGCGTAAACTTGTACAGTTCAGTGGATCTCTAAAGTTGAATGTAGGTAGGCAAGGTATACCTACCTATACCAATAATCATAATGTGCAAAGATAACCGAAGCAAAGTGCAAGTGCATTCAGTCAATTGATAAATTGTTTACATCCACTCAACGGCTCTGAGATAACAGTATATAAAACAATGTCGATATCCACATCTGTCTGTCTGTTTATCCTCTTATTCTTTATAAAACCACGCGACGGAAATTAATCTATGCGTAGAGATCCTTGGAGTAAGGCATAGGCCTTATGGAGACAGCATAAGGTAGCATTAGTTCGTTTAATTTTAGACAAAGACAAAAAAACGTTGCGCGTAACTTACCTACTTATTAATGTAGGTAAACGTAGCATTTCGGGGCAGGTAATATAAGCCGAATTTTTAAGTGTAAACTTCTTTTAGTACGGTAAGCATTTTTTTAGATCAGATAATGTCTCTGGACTCGCGACACCGTTACCGAGACGCAGCTATATGCACACTATAGCTGCGATAAGTTTTCGCTTCTGTCGGCACTCCTGGAGTGCAGTTTTTTTTCTTGTTCTAGACGTGTCCTAGGCGAATAACTTTTGTTCTACGACTTTTAAAATTTGAACTTTTTTAGAAAAAAAAGTGAACTATTTTAGGACTTAAGTTACTTGAAAATCGGTTTTTCTCTTGTTCTTATTCTTATTGTAACCTTTACTAAGTATACCTACTTACTATCTTAAACATCTTACTTTTAATAACAGTTATTTTTACCATAAAACGTCCTAAAAATTACAAAACAATATATTTCAAATTTTGTAAAGCTGTAGAAACACGTTGTCCACCAGAAAAGTCTAGCTGGGACCACCTCATTTCGGTTTATATTACCACCAACACACTGTATGAACGGATGCAAAGCCAGTCGGGTGCGAATTGCAATCTTTGTTTACATCAGTTAAATCTACCCACACTATTTGCGGATAGAAACAACTGAAACATTAACTTACTGTTTGGCTTTTACCACGTCAGGACGTGTCCAAGTTGATTAACAAACTAACCTCAGAACTAACGATACCATAATTAAAGAAATCCGTTAAGTGGTCTGGAAGATACGAGGGAATAAAGAATTTTACAAATATCAAGATAGGCGCGAAAAACATAACCCTTTCCTTGCGGCCGGGTAAAAACAACGTTACTTACTTATTCATTCGTTAATAACCGTTTATAAGTATGGGGGTTATTTGGTCTAGATGTCTTCAATTCCCACTAAGTGCTTTATTTAAAGGTCGGAAGAAACCTTCTTCCCCTGGTCGAGAAATGGTATGTTTTGCAGGGTTTTATTCGTTATAATTATACAGAGTTTAAGTCGATATTGTGGTGGAAAGTCTAGTCTTTCTCCATACAAACGTAGCTGACTGTTCCCTCCCTGGATAAAGACAATATAGCAATATGTAAGCCATAAAACCTAGGTAGGTATATCTCCCATGACCATGCCCCTAAGTTTTTTTTTCTTCATTTTCTAATTGAAATAAGTAGAAATAAAATTTAGCTAAATAAGAATAAGAAATATCAAAACGTAGATACCTAGTATTTTATAATGTTTCCGTTTTATATTTTAGGTGTCGGTAACAGCGGAGGTGCCAAAAATTAAACTGAATAACGGGAGAGAAATGCCAGCCATCGCTCTTGGAACTTTCAATGGAGTAGCTAAGGTACCTAAACATTGTTTTCATCTCTCATATCCGGAAAGTTTAATTTTCATGGGTGGAAAATTGCTTATTTCATCCCTAGAGTGGAAAGTACTTTTTTTTCTTAATTTTACGTTTGGCTATTGAGTCCGTGATAATGAGGAGGAACACTAACTTTTTATCCCAGCAGAGAGCGTTGGTCGACTGATCTTAGGTTTGAATTAAGAACTGTCAAACAGGTGTTTTTTAAACTCTCGGCGCCAAATTGGCCATATCGGTCTCAAACCGAAAAAAAAACTCGGCGTTTTCATTTGTGGGGGACCATCATCAAAAAAAAAAGATCATCCGACCCCAGCGCTATCTGCTCACAGCTTTGCGTGTCCCACCCCATTGAGTTACGTCATAATGCCATGATAGATAGATAAGTACTTTTTTAGTTGCAAGTTTTATGGCCAACTCGATTACATTGTAACCAAAAGAAACGTTTCTCAAACTTTTCTAATGTTGGCAATATGTTTTTTTTTTCTGGAATATTGGAATAGTCTTTCTCTGCTTGTCCGTTTAAGTGTGGCTTTTTACACAGAGATAAGTAGGTGTTCGAACAATGCTGACAAAGTCACGGGCACAGTTATTTAAAAATATTTTTTTATTTTATTAAAGGCCGGGCAACCGAAAGTTGACAACGTAGTTCGCGATGCAGTGTTAGCAGCCATCGACTTGGGCTACCGTCACATCGACACGGCCACCATTTACGGTACCGAAACTGAGATCGGAGAGGCGATACGGATGAAGATTAAAGAGGAAAAGATTACGAGAGAAGATATTTTTATCACAACTAAGGTACCTTACGCAATAATAATAAGTCAGAGCACCTTGAGGCTAAGTGTTGTGGAGTAGCGACACCGTGTGTCCCAGGGGGAAGTAACCCTTCGTCCTGTAGCTTGTCTTAGTTGGCTGGTCGGAGTGAACAGTGACGAGGGAGTGGTCCCCCGCCCATGGCTTATTGACTTCCCACCCCACGCCTCACGGAGCAGAGCTCCCACTCTGGCTCGAAGAATGGATTCTGATTGTAAGCGGTGAGTGAGTACGCAGGGAATAGCTGCCTGTCTGGATAAATAGGTGGTGTCACTTGGCCACGAGGCAGCTCTCGTTTACCAGTGTTTGGGGACACGTGCGATCTGTCTATAACTGAACCCAGACGGCGCGCGGGATAAGCGGGGACGCTAAACTATAAGCAATATTTATATTTATGCTTCGATAAGTATGGACGGATGGTTTCCCCCTGGCTGTAATTTGCTCGGCTTAAGAGGAAAGTCTACCTACTCCTTCTCCATACAACCGTAGTCGACTGTTTCCTCCCTGGATGAAAGCATTATAGAGCAAATATGTTTATGCCATAAAACCTATATCTGCCGCGAAATTTAGAAAAAAAATAATACCAATGTCTACCCATGGATAGGGTCTAATCCACTTTTATCTCATTTCCGTAGTGTAAGTAGTACCTGTGGTTTACAAAATAGGTTCTATCTGAACCATTTTATAGTGCTGACCGCTATTTTGTTGTTTTAAAGTTTGTCTTTCCTGTCGATTATAACATTTCTGTGGATGTAGCAGTGTATGTATATAGCGAAAGTAGTGTATAACTTACTATTATAATATCATTTGTTGCAGTTATGGAACACAAACCACAAGAGAGAGGAAGTACCGCAGGCTCTGCGAGAGTCGTTGGAAAGACTGCAGACAAATTATGTCGACCTTTATCTGATACATTGGCCTTTTGGACTAAACGTGAGTTGCAAAAAATATATCTATAACAACTAATAATAAACGATTTTAAACTTAAGTAGGTATATGGTTGTTTTCAATAAAAATATTATTAAATAACGGGATATTTATCATGTTTTAATTTGTTTCTGACGGAGCTCGATATTTCGCCAGTAATTTCAACTGGCTTGTTCACGAGACTGAAGATTGCGGGTAGGTGATAACATTTAGGGGCGTCCATATCGAACTACCTCCTTCCTAATACGCGTGCCGCGCCTTGGTACTACTATTGTCAATAAGCTCGCTATTTTAAACAAATTAAAACATGGTAAAAACCCTGTTATTTAATAATATTTGTAACTAATAATAACTTGCAGCTGATTCGCGTCAACTCAGAGCCTCGGAAGGAGAATTTCAGGTTCTCCTCCTGATTTCTTTGCTGTTATTAAATAACTACAAAGCTTCAACAGTTGTTTTAAGATAATAGTTATAAAAGAGTAATATTTTTTTTCAGAGCGACTACAGCTTTAATGAGGTAGACTTCTTGGAAACCTGGCGTGGCATGGAGGACGTGGTTCGGCTAGGCCTGGCCAGGTCGATAGGTATCAGCAACTTCAACAAGGACCAAGTCCTCAGAGTCATCAGGGAAGGCAGCATCAAACCGGCAGCACTGCAGATTGAGGTCAGTTACACCAGTCATTTTTGGCGCAAAACTAAAACCGATATATAGTTGTTCCCTTTAAATCAGGGGTTCCCAAACTGGGGGGCGCGCCCCCCAGGGGGGGCGCAGAGGCATTTACAGGGGGGCGCAGGTCACCTGTGTAGTTAACAAATTAAAACCTGATTTAAAAATTGTTTCCTTAGTCGGCCAATGTTATCTTAATCATGTTAAGAACTTATCAGCCTCTACCTCCTCTTTACAGGCGCTATCAAAGGTATTTGGTACAACTTGCCAAATACCTTTTGTATGACTTTAAAAACTATAATGAGCAATAAAAATACTTATTTCGAACACTTTTTATTCTGGCCTGATAATCTGGACTGGACGGGGGGGCGCGGATTTTTTTATGGTCGAAAGGGGGGCGCGCCTCAAATAAGTTAGGGAACCCCTGCTTTAAATGGTCACACTCCACTCATTATAAGGTAATCGCTGGAGATGCCACTCTGGAGTTATTCACTTAATGTTGTTAATGTAAACAAACATTCGACTCCATTAGCGACTCGGTTACTACTAAGGTACTTAATATACCCCGCGCCCCCGATAATAAACTTGAGATGTGTCATTGGTTGACACATTGTTGGAACGAAGTTCCAAGCAAAAAAAAAGTGTCGTTACAACTTTTGGTCTCAATTTTATCCGTCTAACCCTCTTTCGCAACGCGCGATAAGGAACTTCGTTCCAAATCCTGTAATAACTGGTAGTGGTCTGTGCACCGCGCAGACATAAAAAAAAAGTTTATTTCAGTAACCAAAATATACATGGTATATACATTTTTTTCCGCTTTTTGACATATAATAACATTATAATAAGAGTTTATTTACAGAAATAATGAATTAATATTTAAAATTAAATGAACCTCTTTCCAAACAGATGCACCCCCAAATCGCCCAATCAGACCTCGTATCGTTCTGCCACTCCGAAGGCATGGCCGTCATGGGCTACAGTCCCTTTGGTTCCCTAGTGCAGAGATACGGGATGTTCTTCCCAGGACCTAGGATGGAAGACCCCGTGTTTGTTGATATAGCGAAGAAATATGGGAAGACGCCTACTCAAGTTGTGTTGAGGTGGCAGGTGAGATCGTCTTGATTATATTTGGGTGCGAGGTGAGAATGTTGATTAGGCAAGGAGTTGGCTGGAAGTGATACATATCACCTAGATATTTCTTGCTCGAACGTTCGAACGAAGAGAGAGCGCTAACGAAATTAAGAAAAAAAATACTGAGAGCGCCAAACGAAATTAAAAAAAAAACTTTCCACCCTAGGGATGAAATAAGCCATTTTTTACCCGGCTATCTAATCTATCCATGAAAATTTCCGAACAGGAGAGATGAAATAGTTATTTGTTATGCAAGGCTGCAAAGTTGATTTTTGCAGCGAGTACTTGTATTGAAACCTGAGCTAGCGAAGCATTCTAGGATTGAACCACGAGCGCAAGCGAGTGGTTCTAATATAGAATGCTAAGCGTTGCGAAGAAATCTGCGTGCAAAACGATTGTTTCCGAGGTTGTGAGGTGAAAAATAATTATGTATATTAAGTATATCTATACTTCGTTTTTTTTTAAATTTCAGACTAAGATCTGGCGTTTTGTTTCTTTGTATTTAACGTTTGACGATTTCTTCAGGAAGATGAGTCAAATCATATAGTCTATTAAATTCTAGTCAATTAACAGACGAATTTTATTATCAAATCTATCAGCTATGATATTGATGCTAGATGGCATTTAGTGTCTCTAGTATTGTGTGTGTGTTCATGATGTATTTGTGTTATTTCAGGTCGACAGAAACATAGTACCAATACCGAAGTCAGTAAACCCGAAACGACTTCAAGAAAACTTCAACATTTTCGACTTCAAACTGACAAACGAAGAAATTGCAAGTATCAGTGCATTTGATTCTAACACGATGTTGATTTTACCTTCGTTCTGGCAAGAACATAGACATTATCCCTTTAAAAAGGTTGAGAAACCCATGCCTGATCCATTTAGAGCTTAAAAAAAGAATTCAATATTCCTTATTTTAAATACCTACCTTTAAAAAGGATTGAAGATTTTAGGTATCTGTTTAAATTCAACTAATATTATTATTATTTTTCAATTTTGATTATTTTTATTGCGTTTGCAAGAAACTTTATATTATAATTCCTATTGTTTAATTCTGTCTGTATCCTTCATAGTTTTCTAATATCATATTTATTATATAATAATCATAATATTTAAATCGACTGATTTATTGAGACTGTAAAATATTCCCATTTGTAATACGTAAAAGTGATACTTTTCATACTTTACTGTTGTCATTTTTTATATCTGTTCTTTCTTTAAATTCAAATCAATTAAGATTTTAGTTTAAGAAAATGAAAAATAAATGAGTTAAGATTTTTAATGTGTCGTGCAATTATTTTTCGAAATTACCCGACAGTAGCCAAGTGTGTGACCAATACGAAAAACAGGAACTATCGTTATTGATTGGAGATAAGGTATATAATCCGTTAATGTTATACTAAAACCAAAATAAATAAAATAATAATAATAGAAAATACTAAACAAAAAAAAAAGAAATAAACAAAATATAATATTATTGCTTGGGGGTACTTAATCGTATTTCCGACCAAGAAGGTTTAGCACTGGTTGCCGTATTAGGCCTTTTGGACGGAAAGATGAAAGAAAGTAGTTTTATAAGAGAAAACATATATAATTGTTTAAAAGCATCCGAAATCACACAGCATATAATTGACAAATCGTCTAGCCAGCATGCTGGCACGCCAGTAAAAAGTTTCTCTCTCGAAGATGTCCATAGGAGATCCGTCACGAGATAAAAAGTTGGCCGTTGGTTTGTCTGTAACAAATAAATGGCTTTTACCGGCATGTAGGTGTTTTTTTTTATTGTAAAATATTTTTAGTAGGACATACAAGAAATATTTTACAAGACATAATAAGAATTGTAAAAACTTACTTTGAGGAACGATCTTTTGTTTCGGCACCTGGGCCACGTAAGCAAAAGTAAATGCATTGCAGAAGTCTAGAATAGTAGTGTTTACCAGCGTTGTAGTTAAACTTATTAATGCTGCAAATTTAAAAAAAAACATTAAAAAAATATAGATTTTTTCTTCTGTTTAAATATAATATCTACTTTTTATGTTTCTTGATGTGTAGTTGTGTCGTGTGCTTGTCCGATTAAACTTATTTTTTTATTTCTTACTTACGGTAAGTTCCCTCAAAAGTGTAGGAATAAACGGTGTCTTCCTGCAACGGCCAGTGTTGGTACATAGTTCGGTTCGACTCAAATGTCAACCAAGGGCAGTCGATGCCGAGCACGCCGCAGCCGGTGTCTTCGTTCCAACTTGGAATGGTAAATGGTTTAATGGTAAATTATGTTATGAATTATGAAAAATAGTGTTTCACTCGGCAGCAAAGTTTTATGCATCTCGTACCCTTGAAACCCTCGCAACGCTCAGTATTCTAAATTTGAACCTCTCGCTGCGCTCGTGGTTCAATCCTAGAATGCTTCGCTAGCTCAGGTTTCAATACAAGTAGATAATCGCTGCAAAAACCAACTTTGCAGCCTATAACAAATAACTATTAAACAAGAATAACATTTTACCGTAAAAGGTAAATGTAATAAGTGTGACTTACTAAAACTCCGAGACATAGCAACGGTCTTGACCGATGACAAACAAATCTGTCTCCACATAGCTCGCGTTGAAATAAGGTGATTCGAACCGGAACGACTCCACTCTATGAACTGGGGGAATTCTGCCACAAACTGGGGTCTCACAGCGTGATTTGGCTGCTAAGATGTCCTGGATACATTGGTAGTTGTCCAATTGGCATGGCCGGACGATATTTGGCTTCTTTTCTGGTCAGAATTCAATAGAAAATATAAGGCTTAATTTTTTTAGTGTAGTAGGTAGGTATTGTGTATTTGTTGAGGTTTTTAACGTTGAATTAAGAGGAGAGGATACCTACTCGTTCGTATTTGCCATGTATGACCATGTCCCTACGTTTTGGTTTTTCTTCTTTTAATAAAATGTAGAATAATTAAAATTTGAAAAATTCAGAATTCAGATCGGGGGCAAGGTCATGGCTGATACAGGTATGGCATGACATGGACACATTTGATTTATTTCAGGGAGGAAACAGTCGACTAAGTTTGTATGAAGAACTAGTAGGAATCCTTTCCTCTTAAAGTTTTTTTATTATATCAGCCGAAAGTGTAATTTATTTCTATAATTTTACAAACGTAAAAATAAGACAAAAAATTCTTCGCACCTTATGGATGAAATAAGCTGTTTATTCCCCGGCTACCCATGAAAAGTAAACTTTCCGAACAGGAGAGATGAAAAAAATATTAAGTAAGCCTACTTAAGTACCTCTATCTACTTCTTTTTTTTTTTCAGATGTTAGGAAATAAGCAAAGCATGTCAAAGAGCTTCTTAAACCTAAGTTACTTACCTAAATCAAAACCAACAAGGGGACCAATGCAGAAACAAAGGCAAGCTACAAAGAGATATGCTTTTAAAGCCATAGTGGACTTTCTGACAACAACTTTACTATTAAAATGGTAACATCTTCTTTGTTTTTTTTTTCTAATAATGAATATTTTAACCACTAGCGTCCCGCCTCGGCTTTGCTCGGAGTTGTAGGAGACTTTCTCTGAATAATAATGAAAACTGAAGCAAGAGGTTGCCGGTTTAAGAGTAAGCAGATTAACAGACAGAAAGCGATCGATATTGTTTTAAATACTAATGCTAGCTGACCCGGCGTACTACGTGTCGCCATCTGTGGAACCTTGAATTGTAGATTTGCATTAAAAAACAAAATTCATATAAATCAGTCCATTTTAGCGCTATTGCAATTCAAACTAACACACTAAAATACATATTCAAAAATGTACTCGCGGCGAGGATCGGACTCGCGTCTCTGAGTCTTTTGAAGATGTATTTTTCGTTTAAAATATTTAAGTAGATAAGCCTAGACTCCTAATAGGTAGGTACTCCTATAGCCTTATTTATCGTGGAGTAGCTACTTATATCGGAGTAGTTTTACCACTTTTTGTTTCTGTCTGTTAACTTTGAAAGTTCTTGTGACGGAAAAAGACAAAGCATGTTATCACCACTCCGATCTTACTTCACGTTTATACATACACATATAAAAACATTTATTCAATAAAACAAGTCAAACATTTTACAAAAACAATAAAATACAAAAAAGAAAAAAGACTTAAAAACTAAAGCAATAAGAAGTTGTCGGCACCGCCCTCCCGCGGCATGGTGCCCAAAACGCTGGCAGCGTTCCCACGCTGGATAGCTAGGCTAACCCGCTGGGACTAGAATTTACCAGCCCTGGGATCACCAGACGCCTCGACAAGACCCTAAGAAAAACCTTTCGTTTATTATAAGGCTAAAATAAAGCTTTATAAAACTAATAGAGCATTAAAAAAAACCATTTACATAATAACACAACTTCGTTAATATATACCTATAGATGAAGTTGCCTATTGTCACCTCATAGATGACAATAGCCGCAATTTGAAGACTAGTTTTATTTGTACAATTGCAACAAATTGATTTCTTATTGATGAACTATAATTATTTTTCATAACTAGCAGACTAGCCTATATAGGAGGGCCCCGCGATTTCACCTGGGTAAGTCTGGGATAAAAAATAGTCTTTGGTTAATCCAGATCTTCAGCTATCTGCATTAAAAGTTGCATCGTAATCGTTTCAGTAGTTTTTAGGGTTCCGTAGCCAAATGGCAAAAAACGGAACCCTTATTTTGCGTTGAAGGAGTAACAAACATAGTCGTTTACTTACACATTTACACTAATATTTTAAAGAGGAAAGATTTGTATTTTTGTGTGTATGTATGTTGGTAATGCATAAACTCAAAAACTAATGGACCGATTTCAATAATTCTTTCACTATTAGAAAGCTACATTCACCTTGAGTAACACTTTTGATCCCGATATTCCTACGGGATCGGGACGTCCCGCGGTTTCACCCGTGTAGGTCCCGATCTCATAAGAATACCGGGATCAAATTGATCATGTATTGATAATGTAGCTTTCTATTGGTGAAAAAATTATTGAAATCGGTCCAGTAGTTTCGGAGATTACCCCAGTATACATACATACATACATACATGTTACCAACGTTACCTCTTTATAATATTAGAATAGATTTAAAAACATTACTCGCCAAAAACACATTCTACAATTTAAGGTATATTCGACTGTCGCTGCTTCCAAAAAATAAGTCAGACTTTAGGCTTAAAAATCATTTATTCATAACTATAGTACATTATTTAATCAATATTAATACATAATAATGAATTACGCCCAATTCATAGTAGATCAAAGTCGAAGCCCATCGAAGCGTCGATAGAAAAGTTAACATAGAAAATTTACCCTAATCTCCCTAATTTTCAAGCAAATCAAAAATTTCGGCAAAAAAAGTTGAATTTTTAAAAGTCGTAGAACAAAAAGACTGGCTCCTAGATGTGTACATTTACCCCCTTACTTACAAACAATGACTAAATTTATGTAACGTTTGTCTCTGTCTGTTAACTTTGAAACTTCATGTCACAGTAAAAGACAAACGATACATAGGTTATGCAGCTGTTTATAAGTAAGGGGTTAGTGTTTAGATTAACCGCCGCACTCCGAGATAATGGTTACTTAAACTATACAAAGTAACGATTTCAAAAAGATAATCTTTATTAGTGATAATTTAAGTAACAATTAATCGTATCTGAGTGCGTCAGTAATATATTTAAGCAAATGACATATATTTGATAAACATACACCCATTGTGTGTCATGACAATTTTGTGTAATTCTTAACAATGTGGAGATAAGGTTCAAATTCCTATGTTCACTTTTATATCGGCGCTTCAATGCGCTTCGACTCTGCGCTTCACGAATTGACCCTTACGGTAAACAGACAGACATTTAACAAGCTTTGTTATAAATGCAGTTTTATATAAACACACATACATGACCCATCACTGTTATTTTATATTTTTAATATATCTTTTATTATTTTCCATTACTCCACGCTTTTTAGAATCATTTTTAAGGGAAAAGTGTTTTTTTTTATTTGGCCAAAATTATGTAAAGATTCTTTATTATTTATATTTTTGTATTAAATACCGAACGCATGAGTGGTCTTAATCTCTTTAAGAAAATAATAAGTTCTATCAATATCTATCAGCTACAAATGGAAAATAATTTAGGATATATTAAAATATAATATGCATTTTATGCATTTTTAATTACCCTCATCACATAAAAAACACCAATTAAATTAAAATTTGTTTAAATGAACATATTGTGTTTTTATTTTAAATGTTTCGAAAAAAAAAACATAGTAAAAGAGACTGAATCAGTCAGTATTAGAAGGTTAAAATAGTCTTCAGTATCGCCGATTTTAAGTGCGTGCGTTCAAACAACTAAAACCGATTGACTCAGTCAGTTTAAACAAGTGACTGACTTAGTATGTTAAAACAAACTAAAACTGACTGACTCAGTCAGTTGAAACAAACGAAAACTGATTGACTCAGTCAGTTTAATCAAGTGACTGACTCAGTATGTTAAAACAAACTAAAACTGACTGACTCAGTCAGTTGAAACAAACGAAAACTGATTGACTCAGTCAGTTTAAACAAGTGACTGACTCAGTATGATTAAAACTAGCTAAAACTGATTGACTCAGTCAGTTAAAACACTGAAATTGACTGATTCAGTCAGTTAAATCAAACTAAAACTGAATGACTCAGTCTGTTAAAACAAGTTAAAACTGATAGACTTTTTATGTGACGAAAGTATTAAAACAGACTGTATTCAAGTTTCGCAGGACAAAAAACACAACTACAAGGACTGAACTATTAAATATTAATAAAAACTGAACTAAATTCCCTCACAAGGGTTCTGTTTCTCACCGCTGACTTACAGAACCTAAAAAAATAAATTAAAACAGCTTTTACTTCAATAAGAAAACGCGCGAATTCCGCGAGTAATATATGAGATTCGTGTTTTAAGGTATAAAAACATTTACAATGTAATATTAAAATATATTGCATAGTGCGAGTTTTTGCAACAGTGTATTAAATCACGTCTAGAAGGTCAAATAGCGAAACACTTTATTTTGAGAATAAGCCAATTTAGAAGCAATGAAAAAGACATCAAATTTTGAATGCAATTTTTGGTCTTCATTCCATTTTCGAACGGTTCGATGGTCGCTAGAAGACCACGGCCGGTGTACCCCGTGCCGAAACCTTGAGGTAATCTAAATTTATCTTCAAACGCGATCTAGATTCGTAGTTTAAAACACTATAAGCAAAAGTAAAAACTCGCACCACGCCGAAACCTTCCACTGAAGAAAAAAACAAATTGAAACTTGCATACAGTCATACAAACAAATCCACAAACATAATATTAGTTACCTTAAAATGATGGTTAAAACTTTACAACAAAAAAATATGAAAGAAAAGGCCAATCCATAACGTCTATTTAAAAGGTGACAGCAAATTCAACATCTTTATAATACTTTTCCTACACATGTATTTTTTGTAAATAAATAGATAGATTCTTTTTTTCCCGATGTTCTATTAAAATTAAAAACATTTTTTAGTTTCAATGTGGAATGGAATATTTTAATCGCGTGGTGTTTATTACTTTTAGCATTGGAGAAGCATGCTGAAGAAGGGACCTGTAAAGGTCTCGAAACTTTAAGCGTTGAAACAATGCTAAAAGTAATAAACACCACGCGATTAAAACTGTTATTTTTTTTAAATTTCAATACATAGATAACTTAAAGTGGGTAATTAATAATTTAATATTTGTTTCTGGTCTGGGTGTTTTCTATGTATTATATTTATGTATTTACAAAAAAAGTATAGTATGTTAGTGTATCCGTCGCCTAGCACCCATAGTACAAGCCTAGTGCTTAGTTTGGGACTAGATTGCACTGTGGGCAACGTCTTGCAATATTTATTTATTGGTTTGTAAAGTAAAACAAAAAATAATAAAGTGAATCTGCTATGTAATCTTTTAAATAGAACCACCGACTCTACGCTCGTTTGAATAGGCCCGAAGAAAAAAAAAACTAAGTGATGGATTACATTATTATCGTGTAAAGATGTTTATTTTATTAATAAATAAAAATAAGTAAAAACTTATTTCCAAAATCAAGTCCGTCCGTAGACGAAGGAAGCATTTTTTTTTATCAAAAACAATTTTTTTTTACAAAAAAAAAGTCCTTTTTGTCTTGTCATGTATTTTCGTCCATATATCGTTTAGTATAGTGCGAAAAAAATATCTGTTTTCAATAATAAAACTATTTTAATATTTTAAAACACTTTTATTATAATTTCAAATCGAAAAATTAGAATAAAAACTTGCCTATATATTAATTCGAGTCTCCAACTATCTCCATAGCGAGTTTTGATCAAATTCAGTTTAGTATTTTTTTGCGAAGCGGTATCAAACAGTCAGTCGATTACTACTTTTTTTTTGACATCTTACTATAGTTTCTTTCGGCTCTACGCAAAAATGACTAAACCGATTGCGATGAAATTCGAAATCCGATTGGTATGTAGATAGCTGATATCCTAAATTGTCACAAGGCTACTTTTTATCCTGATTTTCTTGCGGGATTAGGACTTTTCCCGGGATTTTAGCACGAGTAAATTCAACAGCTTTACTGGTCATAATTAAAGAAAGAAACATCAACGTGTTTTAAATACTTACAATAAATACAAGATCTGTATACAAAGTGTCAGAGAGGGTAACGTAATCCCAAAGGGGGTGTTGTAGACGTCTAAGCGAAAATTTGTTTTACGACTTTTGAAACTTAGAAGTTACTTTTGAACATTTTTGGGGTTATGTTTACTGGAAAAACAGGTTATTTTCGAAATTGGATTATCTTTTTATTTAGTTTGGATTACAATTTCAAACATTATAGCTATCCTTAATCCTCCATTATTCACGACTGAACTGAACTAGAACTGTCAGGACTTATCTGTTTATATGGTTTTTATTGACTAAAGTTTGAAACCAGAATTTAGAAAAAAAAATGTTTAAAAAAAATAATGGTGTGAAATCTTTTAAATAGTTTTTCGAATCAGAAAACCCAATAGAAGGGCCTGAAAATAACGTATGAGTGAAACCAGACTAATTTTCAAATGTTCTACAAAGAAGTGTTATAAAAACAAGTCGTAGAACATAATTTAGTAGTCTAGACCTCTACACCTTCTATCAACTACGTTACCCTAACTGAAACACATTGTACAAAAACACGTTTTCATCAAATATTCTGAAGAAGAGTAATAGCCAGTCCACATGAAGTGTAATACTTAAATAATTATATAGTCAGTCAACGAAATATCACTTTTAAAGTAAATAACGCTGTGGCTACGAACAATCACAAAAACAAACTTCCATCTCTAGACAATAATCAGTTTTTATTTAAGATTTTATAATCAAATCTAGGCCCCCAATTCTCGTATTAATATCGTCTTAAATATCATAACAATTAATTGCGTTTCAATTGTTGGGATTGCAACTGTACTGCAATCAAAACTGCATTGCGTTTGAAATGTATGGAAAACCAGATAGTTTCGGTTCAGCTCAGTTACAATTGTAATAAAGTAGAATTTTAAACAATTATATTACGGGAATTACCCCCCTTGAATAATAACATTATTAGACTTATTAGGGTTTCGTAGTAAAGAAGAAATACTTATATTTCATACACATTTTATACGATATTTTGAGAAAACAAACTTTGTTTTGTTTAAGACAGCGACTGAGCGAAGAATATCAGTTTTTTTCACATCAGATTTCAGATGGAATCTGCTGAGCCGATTTTGAGAAAAGAATCTTAAATAAAAACGGATTAGTTCAGTATCTACTAATAAAAACGAGGCGCGCACCGCAAACAACTAGACAAATGGCTTGAAGGCACAGAAACTCGCCTGCCGTTACCAACACAACAAACATAGTCCAACATTTAATTATACTTACAGAGTGACCGATCGAGTAAACATAGCTGCTGTCGCGATACCGAAACCGTAAATATTAACAATGATAACCTTTGAGACAGACATTGCAACAATGTCAAATATCAATGAGATATTGTAACAATGTGTTATTGTAACAATGTCATAACACTTGCTAATGTCACATTGTATTTACGGGGAAAGAATACCTACTTTTTCTCCATACAAACGTAATCGACTGTTCGATAACGAATCGATAAAGACATTAGAGAAAATATGTTTATGTCATAAAACCTATATCTGCCATGACCATGCCCTTGCGTTTTTTGTCACGTTTTAACTATTCTAAAAAATATTTCTATTGTAATTAAAAATGCCAAAAATACGTAGAGGCATAGTAATGGGAGATATAGGTTTTATGCCATAAACATCTTTGCTCTATTGTCTTTATCCAGGGAGGAAACACTCTTAAATCTCTTAAAATGGAATAAATGTTTGAAAAATGACATTGTTCGCAATGTACTTTCGGACAAACACAATGTAGGTTATTTGCACAAAAAAAACCTTTTTACAGTATCGTCAACGCGACAGAGACCGTGGTCACGTTAGATTGACTATATTAAATCTTTAAATAAAGGCTCCAGAAATAGCAAATTTATATAAATTAATAATTATATGTATATTTACAACGACAATAATTATTTGATGACAAACGTTTTTTTATTTTCAATAAATGCAATTATCGTTTTCTAAACCCATTTTTACAAAGTATTTCTAAACCTGAAAATGGATTATTTTAGAGTTAGACTATACATTATTTCAGAAACTTAGATCAAAAATGTAAACAAAGAACTGTTAATTTTAAAGGAAAAAGTAAATAAAGAGCTGTCACTTTTAATTTACTCTTTAACAATATCAAATACCAATGTAACAATATCAAATACCAATGTGACATTGTAACAATATCAAATACCAATGTGATATTGTAACAATATCAAATACCAATGTATCCATGTATGAGATTTTCGTTTAAATTTTTGATCTAAGTTTCTGAAATAGGGTATAAGTCTAGAACATGAACAGCAACGTTTTTGAAAATTAAGCTAGATCAAAAAAAATCTAGTCTAATCAAAGTTGTTCACCGTACTTGTAAAACTAAATACCCTTTCTAAAACACTTTGTATATTTCCAAATATGAATTTATTTATTATCGACTGGGAAAAAAAACTAAAGGTGGTTCTACATAACTTGTCAAAATTCTCGAGTAACGCGAACTAACGCGGCTCTTAAATCTATCTTTTTTTTTCAATAATTTATCAAAACCTCATACTTTGGAACTATTTATTAATTTACCGCTCGAAGCCACATTGATCACATTAAGCTTAAAGCTGCGCACAAACATACGCAACCCGTCGCACGACTAGAAAGACAATGGAGCGCCATCTATGCACAAGCTAAGGAACATGAACTACAATATCTTTGCACGAAGAATTTTTCACACTACAGTTTACAAAAATATCGACCGTAGATTTTTGCTTAAATTTGCTGCAAAAAGCTATTAGAATGGTTTGTGTTTATAGAACAGACATTTTTATGTCCTGCTTGGGATTTTAAACTTTAATCTCCTTACTTATAAACGATGATTAACAGATGACCCAGTTACGTAACGTGTGTTTCTGTCTGTCAACTTTGAAACTTCATGTTACTGTAAAGGACAAACGTTACATAGTTTATAAGTAAGGCGGTTTTTATTAAATTTAAAGTTCAGCTTATATTGAAAACTTAATAAATGGGAGACATTTACAAAAAGAGAGGTCTATGTAAGAAATATTTCGTGGAATGCGACCGAGAAGTTTTCCATTAATGCTTGAATCGTACGACTTGCCCCGTAGGTTTGGTTACAGCTTAATAAAATATCTTTCGAGTAGTCTCACCCCTTGATAACTTCTCCGATATTTAGTTATATATTCGGCAAGGAATGTCTATAATTTCCAATAGTCCCATGATGGGTTATTGGGCAGAATTTAAAAAGGGGAAACTATAGGACAATGGTCTTTTTAGGTTTTTTTTTGTGTTTTAAGTCGATTTCTACTGAACAAAACCGCTTTAAAAAAAAAGTATTTAATTTTATGAACGCGAGATTTGCCCATCATGGCATTAAAAATAACCCATCATAAAATAAAAATCGACCAAGGATTTTTTTCCGTTTATAGTCGATTTCTACTGTGCAATCGCTTTTTACCCGACTGCGCGAAGCAAAGAAGGGTTATTGAGAAAGTGGTTAATATTATGAAAGTGAAATTTGCCCATCATGGTATTAAAACTGACCCATCATAAAATAAAAAAAATCGTCCTTGTAAGTATTTTTGTTGATTCGAATTTATTTTTCGGTTTTAATCATTGCTTTTATTTTAGAATGAATCAACCAAAAATATTGTAAATGTTTTATTTTTATTTTCTAAATATAGTCTAAAGACCCAGAAAGCAAATATGACCCATTTAAAAAGTACTATAGGTGTACCCGAATGTGATGGCAAATAGGGTAAATATTTTTTTTATACAGAAACTCTTGGGTATTCTGTTGTTTACAGAATTTAATTTAATATAGGACATTGCCATAATTTTTTTTTTTTTCTCATGACTTGAGATTCTGGTAAACCTATATTAACTAGCCCATCATAAAACTATTGGGAAATAACCGATTTCTTTCTAATCCTTCATACAAATTCACAATCAAAACCCTCACTTAACAACCTACCGCCCAAAAAGTCAAGCATCGAACTAAATTTCTATAAATTGCATTGGAAATGAGCAATTTTAAACGTCAGATTTTGTGCCAAAATCTTGATATATTCACTAGTCACGTCCTATGGATACGTCCGCGTCATTTTAATTACATTAAGCCAGTTTAAATTTTAATCAGAATCGGTCCAGCTTTTTATGTAAC